>CM038038.1:101231768-101389268 GCA_021397845.1 Areca catechu
CAAACCCAACAGAGTCCAGATTTCGAGCCTCCTCCACCACCAAATCCACCAGGTTACCCAGACCCAAGGCTTGCTTTTCAGAAGAAGCAGACTTCGGCAGACCCAAGAAGCGGCATGCCTCAATAGAGTGACCGATCTTTTTGCAATTGAAACAAACCGTCGGCGAGTTCTCATAAACAAACTACTGCCAAAATACCTTATTCTGACCCTTAATGAGAACCCCTGATAGAAGCGGGTTGGCAGCGTCCACCTCCAACCAGATGTGGGCATACCCCATCTTCTTTAGCTGATCAGTAAAAGTATCAATAGCTAGAGGATTGCCCGCCTCACCTGCCACTGTCGCGATCACCGATGGGAGCCAATACTCCAGAGGTAGATCCGGGAGATGCATCCAAACTACAGTTTTTATGATGGGTTGACGAGCCGTGAGGAAATCAAGGACCCATCTATCCAGCGCAAGCAAATGGCCTCCCACAAACCAAGGCCCTTCCCCCTTCACCCGAGCACTATCACTCATCGAGTTCAGGCGAACGACGAAGTGATCGTCACAAACCAGGAATACTTCCGGATCATAGCTCAATTTGAGCTTCAATTGGACCTCCTTGGATAGGCCAGAGGGAGAGATCCGTCGGCCCAAGTTTTGGAAGATGAATGCGAGGCCCTCCCACTACCGTCGAGAGTCATGGAGGAGCTCCCCCAGCAATCGAAAAACTTTAGAAAAGCACTGTTGCAGATGGTCTAGATCATCCTTCGAGATCCTGTACGACAACCACACCAAAGCGTGCGCCGTACCCTGGACAACATTGGCCTAGGTCCGGTCGCTGTCACCGGGTCATCACCAGCCAAACCGCTCGAGGCTTTCGCTTGCCATCATTCTCCATCACCAAAGAGGGAGCTCGGTCAGGAGGGCTCCGCCCCCAAACACACACTGAGAAGCTCAGACCTCCGAGGAGCAATAGCCCGAGCTGAATCAGAGGAGAAAGGAATGGAGATATTTTATTAATATTTCATATTATTGTCTTAGGGGTTATACCCATTTTATACAGGATTTATATCCTCCTTCAAAGGAAGGTGAAGACCAATAATCCTAATAAGGAATGGCTTAACAGGGAAGGGTCTCAAATGGAAAAATATATCAGGCTAGGCTGTCCACACTTCCCCTCAAGATGAGACGAAGATATCACGAAGCTTCATCTTGCTACAAATTGAAGAAAACATAGAACCACCAAGACCCTTTGTCAATATGTCTGCCAACTGTTCTGTAGATTTAATAAATGATAGATGAATAACTTTCTGATCAAGTTTCTCTTTGATGAAATGGTGGTCAATCTCTATGTGCTTAGCTCTGTCATGTTGAACATGATTATTTGCAATATTAATGGCCGCATGGTTGTCACAGAATAGAGAGAGGGGAGAAGATTGAAGAAGTGTATATTCAGCAAGCAACCTTTTCAACCATAAAATCTCACAAATGCCTTGAGCCATAGCTCGGTATTCAGCCTCTGCACTAGATCAAACGACAACATCTTGTTTCTTACTGCGCCAAGTCACAAGATTTCCACCAACAAAAGTCAATAGCCCGAAGTGGATCGCCGATCATCTATAGAACCTGCCCAGTCAGCATCTGAATAGGCTTCAACTTTAAGTTGTTCATAACGAGAGAAGAGAAGACCTCGCATCGGGCATCTCTTAAGATACCGAAAGATCCTGCACACAGCTTCCTAATGGCGCTCACGGGGTCATGTATGTACTGACTTACAACACTGACTACAAAGGCTATATCAGGTCTTGTATGGAAGAGATAAATCAATCTACCGACAAGACACTGATATTGCTCACGATCTACTGGCTTACCACCGTCAATAGTAAGATGATGATTCTGCTCAATAGGGCTAGTAGCAGGTCGACATCCCAACATTCCTTTCTCAGTCAATAAATCCAAGACGTATTTTCGCTGCTATGAAAGAAATATGCCATGGGATGACCTGGCCACTTCGATTCCAAGGAAGTACCGTAAATTATCCAAATCCTTGACTTCAAAGATTGTACCAATTGAGTCTTCAAGCGAGCCAACTCTGGAAGATCATCTCCAATAAGGATGATATCATCTACATAGATAATTAGAATAGCAACCTTGCCTTTATTATGACAGAAGAACATGGTATGATCAGCATTACTTTGAAGGTAACCTATTTCAAGCATGGCACGATAAAAGTAATAAAACCATGTCCTGGGTGACTGCTTTAATCTATAGAGTGACCGACATAGACGGCAGACCTTGCCAGCAGTTTCTGCAGTAGTAAATCCAGGAGAAATTTTCATATGCACCTCATCTTGAAGATCACCATGTAAGAAGGCATTTTTTATATCTAGTTAGAATAGACTCCAGTTAAGATTTTCTGCACAAGATATGAGGATCCGAATGGTGTTGATTTTTACTACAGGGGTGAAGGTCTCTTCGTAGTCAATGCCATATGTTTGTGCATAACCTTTGGCAACAAGACGTGCTTTATAACGATCAACTTTGCCTTCAGGAGTCTGCTTCACATTATAAACTCATTTGCAACCTACTACATGTTTTCCAGTAGGCAAGGGAACAAGCTCCCAAGTCTGATTTTTTTTCAAGGCTTGCATTTCTTCAAGCATTACTCCTTTCCACTTAGGATCTGACATAGCTTCCTTCCAGTGTGATGGTATAGAGATAGATTCTAAAGATGCAATAAATGATCTATATGTAGGTGAAATAGACTCATAGAAAGCAAAATTAGTAATATCATAATGATATCGAGAAGGAATAATATGAGGACGAGAAGCTTTTCTATGAGCAATAGACAGATTTAAAGTAGGATCAGGAAAAATATTACCATTGTCACATGGAGATGCTGGAGTTGAGTCAGAAGAAGACTATTGGGTAGTAATAGAATGCACAATGGGCTCAGATGCAGACTCTCCTTATCGATTAGGGTCATTATCTGACTGCTCACCAGTGTATTCTTGCTCCTTAGGCACTGTAATATCCACTTTTCGACCAGTAGCTCTAGAAGGGATACTGGGGGAGCAAATAAACTGTTGGGCAAAGGGTAGAGGAGCAGGAGGCTGAGTTATTGGAACATCATCATAATAAGATTCAGTCTCTCGAAAGGTCACATCCATACTGACAAAGATTCGCTTTTCAGGAGGGTAATAGCACTTATAGCCCTTTTTTGTAGCAGGATAGCCCACAAAGATACATTTCAGAGATTTAGGATCAAGCTTGCCAACTGTAGGATGATGATCCCGAACAAAATATGTACATCCAAAGACTCAAGAGGGTACAATAAAAGAAGACTCCCCTTGAAGAGACATAAGTGGTGCCTGGTACTCCAGAGTGCGAAGAGGCATGCAGTTGATCAGATAAGATGTATGAGAATTGCTTCACTCCATAAGGTTTTTGGAACCCGCATAGCAAATAATAAGGATCTAGCAACTTCTAAAAGGTGTCGATTCTTTCATTCAGCAACACATTCTGGGTAGGGATATCAACCCAAGTAGTCTGGTGGACAATGTCATGAGTAGTGAGGTATTCATGAAACTCCTTATGTATATATTCTGTGCCATTATCAGATCTCAGTATTTTAATCTTAGCATTGAATTGGGTATCCACAAGCTTATGAAATTCTTTAAAGCAACGGATCACTTCATCTTTAGACCGCAGAAGATATACCCAGGTTACTTTACTATAACAATCAATAAAAGTAACAAAATAATGATACCCAGAAAGAGAAGTAGGACGACAGGTCCTTACACATTAGAGTGAACAATTTCAAAAGGATTCTTACTACGAGTTCCTGAAGCCGGATAAGTAGTGCGCGTGTGCTTAGCATACTCATATGCATCACAAATTAACTTTTCTTTAGCACAAAAATGATATAAACTGGGAAATAAGCATGATAACATAGAAAAGGAGATATGGCAGAGCCGATGGTGCTGTAACTGAAGTTCCTGTAAAGCATTATCAGATGATGAAACAACCATACCAACTTGCTGAGAATGAGTCTTTAGTTCTCTTTTATCCAAGTAGTAGAGCTCGTTGTGCATTTTACTATACCCAATCGTCTCCCCCGTTGTCAACTACTGGAAAACACAATGAGTAGGAAAAAATGTAACTATACAATTCAGATCATTGGTAATTGAATGGATGGAGAGAAGATTAGTAGAAAAACTAGGGACATGTAAAGCCGCAAAGAGTTGTATGGTTGGTGTACAGTTGATGGAACCTTTCCCAGACACAGGCTAGAAGAGCCATCAGCTATACGAACTCTGTCCGAACATAATGAGTAAGACTGAAAAATATTAGAATTACCTGTCATATGCATAGTATCACCAGAATCAATTATCCATGTCTTAGAGGTATCAAAGTTAGCAATATTTACTATACTAGACTTGATACGAGAGATATGGGATTGTGCAAAATGAGAATGAAAAATGGAAGGAGGAGAACTGGAAGAACTGCTTGGCAAACCATTAGTAGGTGATGGAGCACTACTATAAGAAATATTGAGCCGGTCCATAATGTGGTGGAACATTTCATCAGTAGAGAGTGAGCATCCGGTATCAAAAGATAAGGAAGCAGGAGGCAATGCCTTGGCAGATGAGGCACCCCCTTCTGGGTGCTCAGAAAGATGTGCCTGAGAATGACCAGTGGATCTACCAGAACGTCTCCTCCTCGATGGCCACCCCGACCATGCCCGGAGGGATGACCATGCAGTTGCCAACAGGCATCACGTACATGTCCTATTTTATGACAATATGAGCATACTCGCATATCTCGGCTACCACGAGAATTTAACGGAGATTGAACTACCAGTGCAGATCAGGCTGTATCTGTAGGAGTAATCATCACCTGATGACGAGTTTTCTCACTCAAAACAAGGGAGAAGACCTGTTCAAGAGAGGGCAGATCCGTACTTCGATCCAAAATTCGAACTCTGATTGGGTTAAAGTCATCATTGAGTCCAGCAAGAAAATCAAAGGTTCGTTCTTCAGTGTATTTCTTGAACTCAAGGGCATCGAGCAAGAGGCCTTGAAGGGATGATAAAAATCCAGCTCAGACTACATTCGCTGAAGTTTGGCCATATAGGCAGTAATAGAGAGTTCGCCCTGTCGTAGTGCATGTACCCGGCGTTTGATCTCAAAAGCTTGAGCAATGTTGCCCTGTTGGGAGTAAGTTCGAGCAGCAGCCTCCCAAATTTCTCGGGCAGTGTCAAGGAAGGACATACCTTGAGCAACTGAAGGTACCATGGAGTTAAGAAGCCAAGCCATCACAAGAGAGTTATTTGATTCCCATTTTGATAATGCATTGTCTCATAATTACAGCTTTTCAGTAGCTCTGGTGAGAAATCCCTCAAATCCACGAGCTTTAATGTATAACCGCACATTTCGAGACCACATAAGATAAGTAAGAGGTCCATCTAATCGGACAAGAAATCAGAAGAGATGGATTATCCATTACCGTCCAAGAGCCGGGTATAGATCACCATAGAAAAATAGCTGCTCAAAATTGCTCAAAGTAGGGCAAGAGAAATAAGGTTGCTAAATATGGTTACCTAAAATAAGTCATGGAAAGTGCCTGGGCCTTCTATCTTCGGCCATAGAGATCTGGTAGCAAGAGGCCTCACGATGCACGATGTAGGGTACAAGACTCGGTCTCGGCCTTGTCCTCGTCCTCATCACGGGATGCGGTCCAGGCTCAACACGGGCTTGGGCTCGTCGACGGATGCAGCAGCAGGAGGCTTCACGGTGCACTACGCAGGGCACAGGACTCGGTCTCGGCCTTGTCCTTGTCCTCATTATGGGGTGCGGTGCAGGCTCGACCTGGGCTTGGGCTCGTCGGAGGACGCAGCAGCAGGGGCACCTGGCATGGGCGGCATGGATGCCAGGCGAGCATGGGCGGTGTGGACGCCGGGCATGGATCGGTGGCGCTGGGCAAGGGCGGTGCTGGTCGACGCTGTGCAGGGCGGCATTGGTTGGTGCTGTGCAGGGCGGTGCTGGTCGATGCTATGCAGGGCGGTGCTGGTCAGTGCTGTGCAGGACGGCGCTGGTCGATGCTATGCAGGGCGACGATGGATCGGGGTAAGGGCGATGGATCGGGGTGAGGATGAGGGCAGTGCTGTGCAGGTCGGCATTGGTCGCAGGACGGCGGTGTGGGTGCTGGGCGTAGAGCAGCGACATAGGAGAAGCCGAAGAAGACGATGGCACGGTGGCAGCGGGCGTAGGGAAGAAGTGGGGAATAGGTTAGGAATAAGATTGGAATAGATGAGAATAAGAGGGAATAGATCGGTGGCTCTGATACCAAGTTGAATCAGAGGAGAAAAGAATGGAGATTTTTTATTAATATTTCATATCATTGTCTTAGGGGTCATACCCATTTTATACATGATTCATATCCTCCTTCAAAGGAAGGTGAAGACCAATAATCCTAACAAGGAATGGCTTAATAGGGAAGGGTCTCAAATGAAAAAATAGACCAGGCTAGGCTGTCCATAGCCCGTGGCCAAGAACCACAGAGAACCATAGAGAGAGAGGGAGCACACACAAGGAGACAAAGAACCAGAGAAGGAGGCAGTAAACCATAGAGAGAGAGAGGGAGCATGAACAAGAGAACTCAAAACCCACCAGGAAAGCAAAGGAAGACGATGGCTCTAAGATTCCCTGATGGTGTGGTAAAATAGATTTTCTATTAGTTCTAGTTATTGAGTATCATTTTTTCTTTGTGGTAGCAACTTGGCTATCTATATTATTCTATCGTATATGCCGGAAACGATGTGTTGGCAGTCTTTTTCGCTGGGTGGTGTCTTTGGTTGGATCATGTATATGCATGAGCATGCCGTAGTTGTTTAAAATTGGAAAGAGGTAAGGGTCAATAGCAGGGGTCCTAGCACCTTAAGCTCCAAGAACTTTTACTATCAAGACATGTCTTCATCGATGAGCAAAAGGAGGAGGTAGTAACTGATATGGTTGGAAGCTGACATGGCACCTGTATCTGACATGGCTGATTGCCGACGTGGCATACTTGTCCGATGTGGCATCCCATGTCCGACATGGCTGACTGTCGACGTGGCACCCTCGATCCACATCTCGATCGAGCAGAGCTCCTGGTTGAGTAGAGTTTCTGATCGGCTTGAACCCTGGTTGTTGGAAGAGTTAGCCCCAACGGACCTAGGGAGGATTTAAGGATGCGTCGACCCTAGACAGGTATGTGCGGCTTGCTTGGTCCCAACGATGCCAAATGGTGACTTAGGGAAATGGGGTCACTATCTCCATCGAACTTGACATGACATCTCATGGGGGAGCGGCGCATCGCCGGTCCCGTGCCTCCACAGAGATGTACCCTGCCAGGACTGCGAGCCGTGCGGCGTGCAGCCTACCTTCCATACAGGAGGTCCTGCTGGGAATCTAGTCCTTGCGAGATCTGTACCCTTCTTAGAAGGGCAAGTCCTGCAGCACGCCGCTTGCATCCGATGCAAGAAATAAGAGAAATCAAGAGCAGCATCGAGAGCAAGGTCAAGGTCACCACTTTGAAGGCTGTGGAAGACTTCTAGGCATCTATTGAATTGCTTGACAAGAAGGTTGCCGCTACTTCAAATGTTGTGAAGGATTTCTAGGCATATGAGGACTTTCATGATGAGAAAGCCGACTTTGCTACTGCTGCTTACAATGAAGGGATAAAGTTTGCCCAAGACAAGGTCACCGCCCAATGTCCTTGAATGGACTTGGACTTTTTAGATAAACTCCTAGAGCCTGAGAGAGTGAGGTCATGGCAAACACCCCCAAAGATGCTCCAACCACCACATCCTAGGGCTTTCTATTTTTTCTTTATTTTTTGCAAACTTTTTCTAACCTTTGAAAGGTCATTGTAAGTATTTTCTTTTGAATCAATGGAGTTTTTGTCTAAATATTGTTTATGAACTGCTGTTATGCTTGAATGAAACTGAATAAATAGGTTCTAATATAGTTTACCTTTGCTTCGACTAGAGCACCAATAACTTAGTAACTCATAATTGTTTGCTATATGAAGAACTTAATAACCTGGAACCACTCACAGTATGAATGGCTTAATAACTTGAATAATCTAATAACTCAGAGTTGCCCATTACAAGAGCATGAAGAATTCAATAACTTGATAATTCATCACGAGATCTTGAATAGCTTAATAACTTGGGCCCGCTCATCTCAAAGGCTTTGATTGTTGATTGAAGAAATCCATGGGAGATTGCTAGATAACCTCAGCACACTAATCACATGAATGCTTTATTAACTTCAATTAACATAATCAACCAAAATAGCTTGTAGATGAGCATCCGAAGCAAAACCTTACAAAGCTTTAAACCATCCTCGAAATTCCAAGAGAATTGTTAAGCCTTTTCAAGTCATGGTTAAGCTCTAGGTGTATTCATCTCGATCATCATTTCCATGATAAATAACTAAACTAGGCTGACTTGTGCATCATTAATTTGAGGCAATCATTTTACCATTCCGCTTCTTCAAGGCTTTGCTTTACATGGCTTAAACATATCCTAAGAAAATTACCATACAGAACCAGCTCAGACAATACCATATTTTTGAGATAGCTACTTTACATAACCTGCTTAAGCAATGCCCTGAGATAATTATTATATAGAACCAACTTAAACAACACTATATCTTCAAGGTAGCTACTTTACATGGCCTACTAAGCAATGTCCTGAGACAATTGCTATATAGAACCAGCTTGAATAACACCATATCTTCGAGATGGCTATTTTACATGACCTGCTTAAGTAATGTCCTAAGATATTATTATATAGAATTAGCTCGGATAGTGCTATATCTTCGAGATAGCTACTTTACATAACTTGCCTAAGCAATATCCTGAGAAAATTGCAAACAGAATAGCTCAGATAATGCCGTATCTTCGAGGTAGCTGCTTTATATAGCCTGCTTAAATAGTACCCTGAGATAATTACCATATAGAACCAGCTCAAACAATGCCATATCTTTGAGATAGCTGCTTTACATGGCCTATAAGTAATGCCCTGAGATAATTACCATATAGAACTAGCTCGAACAGTAACTTTACATGGCCTCTTAAGTAATGCCTGAGGTAATTACTGTATATAACCAACTCGGACAGCATTATATCTTTGAGGAAGCTACTTTACATGGCCTATTTAAGCAATGCTCTAAGGCAATTACTATGCAAAACTAGCTTGGATAGTATTATATCTTCAAGGAAGCTAATTTACATTGCCTACTTAAGCAATCCCTAAGGCAATTAGCATACAGAACTATCTCGAATATCACCATATCTTCGATTAGTAATCGATCCTTAAGGGAGTATTTCTCATTAACTACAAGATTTCTCGCTAGGTTTCAAGGTGATTTTCCATCACTTGGATATTTGGGATTTTCAACCTGCATGATTGTTTGAAAGGGTCCATCCAAATGGTTACCCTCCAAGAATCGTTGAACATTAATTCTCATTTCATGACATACATGTCATTATACAAAAAAATGCATATTAAATAATGAACTTGAAATTTATTTAATAAAACTCCATCACCGGTAATACATATGGAGGTTAAAGGAATTTCATGATCTAGGAAGCAGAGTCCTGTCGAGCTGCTTCAGGTGATATGTGCTGGGACATATCACTTAATCTACTTGGTACGGGTCTATCCAGTTTGGTGATAGCTTTCCTTGCTCAGTAGGCTATGAAACCTTAGCTAGTCATAGCACCAAGTCACCTACCCTAAACTCCTTAGCCTTGACTTGGGCATTATAATATCTGGCCATCCTTTATTGGTAAGAAGCCATCCTTATTGTGGCATGCTCTCTATGTTCCTCAAGTAGATCTGGTTTGTTTAAAGCCACTCAGAGTTGGTGTCTTCATTATACTCTTCAACTCTAAATGAAGGGAGCCCAATCTTTACCTGGATGATGGCTTCGGTTCCAAATACAAGACTAAAAAATGTTTCTCCAATTGGGACTCTCTAAATAGTTCGATAAGCCCATAACACATGGTGAAGTTTGTTCACCCAATATCCTTTTACCTGACCCAACGGACCTTTAATCCTTATAGGAGAGTCCTATTGGTGACTTTGGCTTTGATGTTGGCTTAAGGATGCCCTACTAAAGTCAATTGCTGAGTGATACTAAATTCTTAACAGAACTCGTGAAATCGAGCACCACTGAATTAGCAACCATTGTTCATGATTATCATCTTAGTAGACCATGCTAGTAAATAATAGATTTCCAGATAAAATCCTTAACCCTACTTCAATCCATTTGGTGAAGTAATCAAAAGCCACAAGTAAGAACTTGTGCTATCCAATTGCTCGAGAGAATGAACCCAAGATATCTATCCCCCATTGGGTGAAAGGCCATGGTGCCACAATTGAAGTTAGGTGTGCTACTAGCTAACGTTGAACAATGACATTCCTCTATTAGTGGTCACATTTCCATTTCCATAAAAACTTGGTTGCATCCTGTTATATGGTAGGCCAATAATAGCCTTGCCGAAGTATCTTATAAGACAAAGACCTACCACCCAAATGATTTCCGCAGACTCCCTTGTGGACTTCTCTTAGCATATAATTTGCCTTAGATGGATGCAAGTATTTTAGAAGAGGCAGGGAGTATGAGTGCTTGTATGGCTTATCATCATATATGATATAATAGAGCTTAGCACTTTATTTTTCGAGTCACTTTTCGATCCGAGGGTAATTTCCTTTGCTTGAGATACTTGAAAAGCGAGTCAATCTAGCTTGGCTTTTCATTGATCTACTAGATAGGCTGAGCTTCCTTAAGGCTCAATTGCTTTAACACTTTAAAGTACATATGCCTTCGAAGGTTCGATGGCAAGAGTACTACCAACTTTGATAGTGCATTAACTTTAGCATTTTCAGTTCTAGGTACATGCAAGATGTTAAAGCCTTGAATGGTATAGTTAAATCCTTTGCCTTGTTGAGATACTTCTTCATGTTCTCCTCTTAGGCTCACACTCACCTTTAACTTGCCCTGGTACTAGTTGAGAATCAATGAACACAATGAGGTAGCAAACTCCTAGTTCCTTTGCGATCTTGAGTCTGGCAATTAGCACTTCATATTCTGCCTCGTTATTGGTAGTAGAAAAGTCCAACCGTAATGTATATTCAACATCTCCTTTAGGGCAAGCTAATATTAGCCCTACACTCGATCTAAAAGAACTTGATGAGCCATTTACATGCAAGGTCTAGTATTTCTCTGGATCAATCTACGAACTCATCCTTCTATCTATGACATATCTTCTTATGGTATGGTGCACTTTAGAATTGTTACCCAGACCAATAACCCAAGAGGAGGGTGAATTGGGTTTTTAAGAATTTGAGGCAAATATATGCTTTTGAAAATTTAGGCAATGTGTGAGCCAAGTATTGTATTTAGTGAAGTGTAAGCAAGAATGTAAGTAAAGATTGTAAGAGCAAAAGCAAGAAAACAAATATAACAAGATTTATAGTGGTTCGGAATAATTCCAACTCCTATATTCACTCTCCAAGATCCACTGGGATTTCTACTATATTCTTGCAGGAATATAGCTGTTTGTTTTCTCAAAGAATCACAAAACCAAAATCTAAATACAATGATTATTTTTGGGCTTACAAGCAATCTAATTGATTTTTTAAGGCTAGCCAATCAAAACCATAAATCGAATTCCAAGTCTTAGCTCCTTGTTGGACTTGTAACAACTCAAAAACAAAGAAAAATAGAGCAACAAACAAATTCCTGAAAGAGTAGAGGTTGTCGATGAAGCTCCTCTTATAGACTCTTCAAGTCTTCAATGATTGATCTTCTAAGCTTTCTGAGTTGCTCATTTAATATTTCAAGAGAATAGGTGGGAAGGAGTTATATTGTTCTTGAGTTTTCAGGTGACAGCACTAAGAGTTCTCACTATTTGTAATGATTGGTCAAGGAATGTTCTTGTTTAAATACTGACTTTCATCCTCTCTTTTATACATCTCCAAGAGTTTTTTCATTGGTTTGAAGTAATTTCTGGTCATTTCTAGCTGTTGGTAGATAGAAAATAGCTGTTAGAAGGCTCATCTATATGTCTACAAGATTTGAAAATTACCCTTGATATTAGCACTTCATATTTTGCCTCGTTTACAAGATTTCAAAATTTTAGGCTCTCTATTCTTCTAAAAGAGCTAGCTCAAATTCTATAAGTCATCTCCTCTACACTATATCTAGAAAATCATGTTTTTTGTATTTCTAAGAGAAAAGGCTCGAAATCTGGGAGAAGGCTCATCTATATGTCTTAAAAAACTTTAACCTTCTATCCGCCCAAGAGAGTCGACTCATTTTCAATGAGTCAGCTTGCTTGAGTGCCATGCCAAAATAGTGTGTCATGCTAATTTTGCATGCCATGCTAGAGTCAACTTTTCTATTGCAAATCGACTCGTTTAGACTAAACTATGATTCTAACTTCTTTCTTACTCCAAATTGAATACAAATGGACTCTCAACACTTCAAAACACTTCTAAAGATACATGAGAGCTTATTACACTTCCCATTGTTACATAGAGTTTCTCAAGGTATTAAAAAGATTTTCAAGAATGCATAGAAGCTCAAAATCTAAACCAATGATTTTAAAAGGTTTTCTATTGATGACAGGCTATTAGAAAGTGCTCTACAAAAATATTCTTAAAATTTGAAAATGTTAGTTTACTATTCATGCTCTAATATTTTATAATCATCAAAATCATTTCTAGGATCAATAATCTCTTCTTTTTTGATGATGACAAAATACTAGACATGGAGATTAAAAACTTGTAATATAAAATGTATCAAAGCTTTGTATAAATGTGAAAAGACCTTACGATCTAAAAGAAATATCAGAGCTATAGATTATCAAGGTCTTACAATATCAGAGTATATGCAATGTATCAAAATAGATTTTTTTATAGTGTACTAGAGCTTTGAAATTTATATATATCAGAACTTATAATGATATGTCAACAATATAACATGGCAAATTAAGTTTGTATCAAAGCTTATGAAATCATATTAGAGTTTATACTAGGATGTATCAAAGCTAAATGAGTTTGTATTAGAGCTTAAAAGGAATGTATCCGAGTTGTAAAGATAAATGTCAGATCTCGAAATGAGTAATGTACTAGAGCTTGTAAAGATTAAAAAATTGTATCAATGTTAATAAATATTACTCCCCTCAATTTTAGCTTTCATTCTAGCTTTAGCTCATCTTTTAACTCTCTCAAACATAAAAAATAATCTCACATGGTACTTCCACTTTAAATTACAATCTTATGCATGATCTTTAATCAGATTTTAATCTCATTAAGAACTCTCTTAGATTCTTCCCCTTAACATTCCATTCTCTCCTTTTCATATATTCTAATCTCTTTTTTCTCTTCCCTTTTTGTCATTAGCAAAGAGGGTAATTACATGGGATAAAGTGAATTCATTTCAAATTCATTCAACATAAAACACAAAAAGTTTAGTAATATCATTTCATTCATTTAAAATACTGATACGTGATACAAAAAGTGATGCAAGTCATATATCATAGTATAATATTAAAATTTATACAAAATGTTCACTACAATACAAATATAAAAATGATACTATATCAAAATATGGATCATAGTGATCCAGACATACATAAAGTCTAATACATAAAAACTATAGAATATGACCTAATGTCCTAATTACTATCATATGGAAGATCAACAGTTGGAGGGACATAAGTCCTAGAAGTAGAAGCAAATCAAGGTATCGGACCCTTGGCATGTCAAGTCTGAGAATTTGGTCCAATGGCAAGAGGCCTAAAGAATCTGGTGCGGGCACCAGACTCAGAAGAAGATTCAGGGCTCCATCTGGATCTCTGATTGACCTTGCCCGAAGAATTAGGGTTTTCTGGTTTTGTAATAAGGATTGACTTGGTCAACTCAATTTTTTTGAGTCTATATTTCCTGCAATTTAAATTTTGTTGAGTCATGTTGACTCAGTACAAGTCCTAGTAAGTGATCTAAGTCTTCTCCATGGTGCCACATTTTCCCCAAGCCCAAGCAAGTGGGCACCACACTCCCAGCCACATGCCAGAGTCCAGGAGGTGCCACGTCTCCATCCCAGTGTCTTGGTCCCCACACCCAAGGGAGCAAGAATTTTCTTGAAGCCAAAATCAAGGAGGCGCCCCATATATACCTTAAAAGGCCAAGCTAAAGGAGGAAAGAGGCATTTCTTGGGGAGCACTTCAAGGGGGCGCCCATCCATGCCTAAAAAGACCAAAGCAAAGTTGGGAAGAGCCATGACTTGGGGAGAAAGAAAAGGAGGTGTCCAAAAGAGTTGAGCCATGGAAGGAAAAAATTTCTTGAAGAGCAAGGCTAGGAGGCGCCACCTACTTACCATTTGGAGCCACCAATTAACACTTATGGAAGCTCTTGGCCGGCCATATGAGAAGGATTTGATTCTACAAGCCTAATTTGAAGATCCATCCTATTAGTCCCACATGGAAGATGTAAAACCTGACCTCTTGTAAAGACCTATAAAATAAACCCCTCTTGTAAGTTTTAGAGAACAACTGATGAATGAATTCAAATTTTGTGTGAGCAACTTTATGTTTCTCTCTTTCGCACTTGCATCCAAGTATTGAGCTCCGTGAGGGAGTAAATCCGGGTTCCCTAGGAACCTTGAGGAGGTATGAGATCTCCAACCCCAAACCCTAGGTTAGCCACTTTCATTCCAAACCCTAGCCGCCCTTCGTCCTCTTCATTCCACCAAACCCTAGCCTACCCCATCTCTCACGGCCCCTCTCTCCAAGTAGAGGCCGACCACCAGCATCCAGGTCCAGTTCGGCTACTTTGAAGACAGAGCAAATCCCAGAGGAAGTCAGATCAGCATCCAGGAGAATTAGGATTTCAGCAACATCAGCTTTCAAGTTCTTCTATCTGGTAAATCCTTCCTTGAGTATCTGGTTCCATAACTTGTTCTTCTTCTTTCCCAGATCTTGAGTTCAGAAGAAGCCAACTCTGCCAAAGGGCCAGTATTGGAGGATCCATTGCGAAGATATCTGAATCCGGGATCCAACAATCTGCTCAAGAGAGTCCTTCCACTAAACTCTGTGAAGATCACTGCCTGGCCTGTAACCCTTCTCTTCTCTTTACTTCTGTCCTGTTGAAAGTTCAGAGTGAAACCTAGGTCTGGGAGTTTCTCAACCCCCAGCGATCCTTTACTTCTGAACTACTCTGATAATCTAGTTTCTTTGAATTGTGCTTTCAATTATTATATAGTTTCTTTCAATTTAGTTTAACTTTCATTTGAGTCAAAGCCGACTTCTGAAAATAAATAAAAAAAAAGAATTAGTCTTAATTTACTTCCGCATCGCATCATCTCTTTGTTCTGCATCAGAATCTTGTGCCAGGCCGAATAGTAGCAGTAAAGGAAAGCCTAGTGAGAGTAGCCTGGGGGGTATGTCTAGGTGGCTGAGTGGATGTCTGATCAAAATCTGACCTAGATCCAGTGAGCCTAAGAAGGATGGATCCCAGCTCAAACTCGATCCTATGAATCCCTTATTGAACAGATGCCAAAGTCTTGGCTTGCTCTCGTGCAAATATGTCAGTAGCACCTTGCATGCGACCAAAGTTAGCTCTCAGATTAGCAAGATCAACTTGAAATGCTCCTTGAGTTCTTTGATCCCTATTGAACAGATGTCAAAGTCTTGGCTTGCTCTCGTGCAAATATGTCAGTTGCACCTTGCATGCGACCAAAGTTAACTCTCAGATCAGCAAGATCAACTTGAAATGCTCCTTGAGTTCTTTGACTTTGCTCTGTCACCTCCACTCTAAGGATAAGCTTTCTTAGTCTTAGATGTATATCCTAGAAGCTAATCTAGTTGACACATTTTTTTTTTCTAAGACATAATTTTGTATTTAATATTTCAAAATTGGGCTTTCTAATCCATACATATTATGTCCATATATCATCCAAGGAGTTAATGGACAATGACACATATTCTTAAGAGTTAAAAATTTGAGACATGTATCCTTATATATTAACTCCTAAATGCTCCTGATCATAAGGTCATCATAGAGATGGTGATCGATCCGTTAAGACTAGTGCAGATGAGTCTCAAGTCTGCAGTGTGGGGATACTGGAGCGAGAGTGCAAGTGGCTATTAAAAAATAATGATATTAAGCATGACCAAGTACGAGAAGTTATATAGATGTCTACTCATTAGTGACTTCTCCATGTTATAGTTGTGTGAGTAGTTCCTTGATCTACAATGCCTCTGTCACTCACATTTTGATTGCTATAGTTTGATAAGTATATAAATATGGTTCCTAGCCATATCGGATTTTGTAGTGTATGTTGGCTATAGTAGATTCACTGTAGGAGTTGAGAGTGTGCCTATAAGAGATTTATCGACCTCAGTATAAGAGGAATAGTCCTATGCAATTTAAGAAGCTAAATCTAAAAATGCATGCCCATGGTAGGTGAAGAATAGAAAAGTATTTTCATGAGTTTTACAATGAACTTAGACGAATTAAATCAAGCATATGATAGATGCTTAGGATTTAATGAGACTCGATGACATGCATCATACCGAGACTTTCGATAGAGAAAACTGATCACATGGTAACTACACCACATGATTCATCTATTCTATTTTGCTGGGTTGCTACTATATACTGTTAGATATCACTGGTAGATTGTGAAAACCCACTTAGATTATTTTTGAATCAATGATCCATATTAGGGTTGAGCTGGAATCATTTAGTTTATCAAAAAGAGTTTCGATGATACTATAATAAAGATTATAGCATATCTCACTACTAGATAGAATGAAGCCTAAAGGGACACATATAATAGGGACAACCTAATCAAGAGCTTAGATCATTTTTAGAACCTACTAATTTGACACCGAGGATATAATTGCAAGAGTTGCAATTCAATTAGACTAATTGGGTTTAACAATTCAAATTAGACTTGAATTATAACTTTAATCAGGTTAGGGTGATAATTTTTTTGAATTTGATTCGAATCGGGCTCAAATTAGACTCGAATTGGACCATATTTGACTCAATTGACTAGGATGCCTTAGCCCAATAGGATTAGGTTAATCTTAATTTTTGGAATGGGAATTATGGTGGGGTGCTTATTTAAGGTTTCTCTAATAATGTGTGCATGATAGAAATGAAGAGAGAACCTTTTCTTCTTTCCAGGGACTCTCTCACCTAGATAAGATGAAACTTATCCTAATCCATATCCTATTTGAATTACAATAAGTCTTTATTAGTTGTGGCATAGGTTTTGGGATGGATTCTAGTTTGTGCGACAAACTTAGAGGAAAAGAAACAAAGTGGCACTAATTCCTATTTCTCACAGCAACCCTTCTTAAACCAACTTATTCCTTGTGGTATTATTAATTTAAATGTGATTTAAATTAAGATGAACTCTTATTTGATGAGGGGAGAACCTTATCTAGAATTGATGTGAGATGGGAGAGTAAGTTTTGTGTGACATACTTTTGAGAAATTGATTAGCACCAACATGTTCCACCCGTTTTTCTTTCTCATCACTATCTTTGTCTCATGCCATTCATTTAATTGTTGCCCAATTTAAATGTGATTACATATTAGATTAAGATGGGATATTATCTGGTAGGGTGTGGTACTTATCATCTAATTAGTGTAGGAATTAAGGAGGCTTTGTGCTACAAAATAAAAGATGAGATGGTTAGGCATGCGCTAATTCTTTTGATTTTCCTTTCTTGCCACAACTTGAGAGATGCCTAATCCCTTCTTCCTTAATAATTTCACACCATGCCTCTAAAAATTAGAGAGAAAAGAATCTTGAGAGAGAGGTGTAAGAAATAGAAAAGTGTTTTCATCTCCCGACATCCTATACAATGGATTCATAGAAAGGCTGTAATGATTGTAACCCTATCCTTCAAGAGTTGAAGCTAGATCCAGATCCAAGCCAAATAAGATGCTTGTAAAGGAGCTAGCACTCTGGTGTCATCGTTAACTCAATCAGAAACAAGCCTTGTATGGATGCCAGCAGAGGCTAGAAGCATGCGTGGCTCGATTGGAACCCTGATGATCCGCCGGATGCGATCCGGTGGGACTAAAGATAGATAGTGATCCAAGATAAGTATTTTCTTCTTATTATTTTTAATTTATAGATCTATAATTTAATATTTATTGGCATGTTAATTCTTATTTTAGATACTTTTATTTTAATTTTGTATGCTATTTATGAAAATAGTTTTCATAAATGCAGTTTTAGTTGCTTAGGATTTTGGATCCTATAGTTATTATGTATACTTAGCACCTATGAAACCAAAGCTCAGGTCATCTCTCATCTCCTGATAACTTCGGGTGACATCCTAATGACTCCAAGTAAACTCCTATCTAAAGTCACCTATCATGGAGTTAATCTGTGCTGTTAAAGCATCAGAAAACTGAGTGAATTGTTCAAAGAGATTCTAAGAGAAGGAGATGTAGAAGTTTGATAATAGAAGGTGTAGCTGGTAGTGTCCTGGGACTAGCTGGCTATACAGATATCTATCCAATAGAAGCACTAACAACCCGTGCTGAGTCTGAAGGTACAATAGTGTCATCATGAGTCTCCTCCTCAGCATGCCTATCCTTAGCACCCTCATCCTTATCATCTCCATCTCCATCCTCATCATCAGAAGTATCAGACCTAGCTGGTCTTTGTCCAAAAAATGGTGTACCCATCTATCATCCACCTTTTGATAACCTATATGGTGGAAAGACCTCTCATTATACTTGTCGATGTGCAGTAGCCTCCTGGCATCCTCTCCTATGCAATCCACAGCGAACTCCTCAAAGATCAAAGTAAAAACTATGCCATAAGGTAGGCATGCCCTGCTCTTCCTAGTAGGCTCCTTAATTTGGCTAAGCATTAGCAAAAGTAAATTCATGGATTGACCCTTAATCAAATAATACATGAACACAATATCCTTTTTGATCACCTAATCAAAATGCCCTATCTTAGGAAAGAAAATATGGCTAACCATATTATAAAGAGTTCTCATCTCAACACTCAACTGATTATAGCCTATAGATCTTAAGATTCCTAATATCTCTTCTCTCCAAAACAACTTTCAAACCTTTAATTTTTCTATTCAAATGTAGAAAACATATCACTTCTCTAGGCATTTCCAATAAATTAGATAATCTTTGCTCATCCAAAACTATGAGCCTCCCTTTAACAGTGGATTCAATATATGAAGCTCCTAATCTCAGATTTTCAAAAAATGATCTGACCAACATGGGATAGATGCGTACCTCCAATGAACAAAAGTGTTTCCATCCTTGGTTATGAATCCATTAACCTATGCAAAAGTTCTCCTGCTCCAAAAAGTCAAAATATACTTTCCTCCCAGTTTCCGTAGAATTTGAGATGAAGGTTGAACCAGAGGATCTGCAGAGACTGGCTCATTATTTCTTCTCTTCGTTCAATGCTCGGCTAAAGACATAGATCCCACTCTTCTCCTTTTGTAAGCCAGAGCCTTCTTAAGACCCATTCTCCTTTAGATTCACATGGAATAGGGTTTAGGAAGTGGTCCCCAAGACTTGGAATAGTGAGAAACTATGAAAGGGGAAGGGATGGCTCGTGGAAATAGTGAAAGGATAAGAAAGTAAAGTTGTCGATGGTTTTTTTAAAAAGTGACTTTCTGACATCCGAGTTGGCTTGCATAGTTTCTAGGTAGGCACAAGTTGGCTTGAGCAAAAAATATAAATTTGAACTCAAATAAAGTTTGGATCAAAATTGGAGGTTCCTAAGTACAAAGATATGAAGAGATAATATCTAATTTGATTGGAAATAATGAAAAAATTAAAAAAGAAACACTAAAGGACTTTTCAAGTGCAAAAGCCTAGAAGGGGTCACATAGTCCTAATTCACTTCTATTCATAGAAAATCTATCTTTACTAAGAGGTTTGGTGAATATGTCAGCTAGTTGCTTATCTATGTTAACAAATTCTAGCTCTGTCACCATTTTGCACATAATCCTAATAAGATCATATCTAATTTTTATGTGTTTAGTCCTTGAATGTTGAATAGAATTTTTAGTCAAGTTGATAGCATTGATGTTGTCCATCTAATAGAAATTTTAATTTCCTTAACACCAAAGTCTTCTAGTTATTGCTTAATCTAAAGCACTTAAGCACAACAACTTCCTGTAGCCATAATTCTATCTCAATAGTTGAAAGTGCTATAGAGTTTTATTTCTTACTATACTAAGAAACTAAGTTTAATCCTAAAAATTAGCATGTACCATTAGCATTTTTTATCAATTTTATATCCATCATAATCAGTATCAGAGTAACCAATTAAATTTATTGATGAATGTTTAGAATGCCATAATCCTAGATTAGATGTTCCTTTTAAGTATCTTATGATTCTTCAATAGCAAGTATATATCATTCTTTTAGATTTGATTAAACTCTAGCATATGTACAAATACTAAATAATATCTCTAGCCTACTAGCAATTAAGTATAGTAAAGATCTGATCATATCTTGATATAGCTTTTAATCAATGCTATTTCCATCTCCATCTTTGTCAAGCCTATTAGTTAGGCTTATCAATGTATCAATTTTTTTAAGATTCCATCCCAAACTTCTTTAGTAGTTCTTTGATATACTTGGTTTGGTTGATAAAGATTCCTTCCTTTATTTGTTTGATTTGAAATCCAAGCAAGAATATTGCTCACCCATCATACTTATTTCAAGTTTATCCTGTATAAGCTTAGCAAATTCTTGACAAAATCTTTATTAGTTATACCAAAAATAATATCATCTATATATATTTGTATAACTAATATATCATTATCTTTTTTTGATAAAAAGGATTGTATCTACACTTCCTTTGATAAAATTATTTTCTAATGAAAATTTGCTTAACTTCTCATATCATGCTCTTGGTGCTTGTTTTAAATTATATAAATCTTTATTTAGTTTGATAACATGATTAGAAAATATTTGACTTTCAAATCTAAGGGGTTTCTATACAAAAACTTCTTTAAAGATATATCCATTTATAAATGTATTTTTTACATCCATTTGAAATAGTCATCATCCAAATAGTCTTATGGCCTCTAATATTGCTACAGGTGGTGTATACCAAATATTTTTTTTTCTTGATTATATCATTTGGCCACTAATCTCGTCTTATTTCTTACTGCATTACATTTTCATCTAATTTATTCATAAAATCCCATTTGGTGCCTATAACTGGATGTTCATTACATCTACTAACTAAAATTCATATATTATTTCTTTCAAATTGGTTTAACTCCTCTTACATAGCCATCATCTAATTATGATCTTTTTCAGCTTTCTCTATACAATTGGATTCAATTTGAAAAACAAATATAAGATAATCAAAAATATCTCTAAATGAAGACCTAGTCCTAACACCTTGTGAGGGATCATCTATGATTAAATCTTTAGGATGGTAATTTGCATACCTCCATTCTTTAAGCAAATCATCATGATCTTTACTTACCTCTTTCTTTTCTTCTTCATTTGGCTTATCTTTCAAGCTCAATTCCTTCATCGCTTTGTTCATCACACCTACAACATCATCAACACACTCTCCTTTTCTAGAAGGTGAGGGATTAGATTTATCAAATATAATATATATAAGTTTCTCTATAGTTAAAATTATTTATTAAAAACTTTATATACTTTATTAGAAGTTAAATATTCAAAAAAGATACCTTCATCAAATTTTACATCAAATTTATCATGATTATCTTTTCTATTGTTTAAAATAAAACATTTATAACAAAAAATATGGCAAAAATTTATATTAGGCTTTCTATCATTCCAAAGTTCATAAGGAGTTTTCTTTGAAATAAGTCTAATTAAAATATGGTTTAGAACATAACAAGTAGTGTTCATAGCTTCATCCCAAAAATATTTTGAAAGATTTCCTTCACACAATATTATTTAGGTCATCTCTTCCAAGGTTCTATTTTTTCTCTCTACAATACCATTTTATTGTAATGTTCTTGGAGCTAAAAAGTTATGATAAATATCATGTTCATTGCAAAATTATTTAAAATTTTGATTTTCAAATTCTATGCCATGATCACTTCTAATTGAAACTATAGAAAGATTATTCTAATTTTAAACTTTTCTATAAAATTTCTAAAAAATATTTAAAGCTTTATCTTTATATACTAAAATTGGTATCCATGTAAATCTTGAAAAGTCATCTACTATCACAAGTTCATATTTTTTTACTTAGGTTTGTAGTCCTAGTTGATCCAGATAAGTCCATATGAAGTAATTCAAATAGTTTATGTATTAAAATAATATTTTAAATTTAAAACTCTTAGTTTGTTTACCAACTTGACAAGCATCACTTACATGATCATTTTAAAATTCAATTTTGATAAACCTTTAACTAAATCTTTAAAAATTAATTTAGATAAAGTATGCATGCTAGCATGTTCAATTCTTCTATAGTAAAGCCAATTAATTTCTTTGATCCTAGTATTCATGGCCACTAGACTTATACTACTCTTCATAACTAAATCATTCAAATCTATTATGTATATATTTTCAAGTCCATATCCTACAAACTTGATGTTTGTATCAAATGACTAGTAACTATGCATATTGAAGATTTAAACATAACCTTAAAACCTTTATTACATAATTAACTAATATTCAATAAGTTATGTTTCAGGTTATCTACTAGCAACATATTTTCAATATAAGTAGAAGGGATGATTTTAATCTTACCAATATCAATAGTTTTTTCTTTACCATTATCACCAAATATTACAATACCATCTTCCTTTATCTTTAGAGGAAAGACATGTTTCTGTCACCCATCATATATCTCGAATAACCACTATCCAAGTACCATCTTATTTTAGTTCCTTAGGCTGCAAGACATTCTTACAAAATAATTCAAGTAACCTTTTTAGGTACCCAAGCTTTCTTGAATCCTTTGGGGTTAGTTGCAACAATTCTCTTGGATATCCATTTTTTTTAATTTTGTTTCCATTCTTCCTTCTTAAACTACATTCATAAGCTTTATGCCCAATTTTTTTATAGCTGTAGCAAATAATGTTTGATTTTAAGAAGTGCTAGGTGCTGAAAATCGATTTGCAGAAAATCTATTTTTGAAAGTTGAATTGAATCTAATTCTAGCCTTATCATATATTTCCCTTTGGTTCTTAAGTATTAGTTCAAGTTTACTAGAACTTAAGGTTAACTTATTAACCAAGGATTTAAGCCTTTCAACTTCTTTTTGCAGATTTTGATTTTCTTATTGCAAACTTTTATGTTTCACAAAACATTCATCCTTTTCTTTTTTAGTGCTTTATTTCTTTGAAGTAAAGTATCTAATTCTTTTGCAAAGCATCTTTTTTCTTCAAAATCTCATTCTTTTTTTAGCAAGATATCATTTGATTGTTTGAGAGCTTTGTTTTTCAAACCACAACTTTCTTAAATTTAGCAAGTAAATTATAAAAATCTATGTGCAGCTCATCAAAGGTAAATTCAATATTAGGTTCGGCACATACCTCATCTTCTAGAGCTCAAGCAAAGAGTTGCTGACTTTCCTTGATCTTCTTCTTCATTGGAGCTTGATTCATCGCTGTCGCTCCATATGGAAACCATGGCATTCTTCTTCTTGCTCTTTTCAAATGTCTTCTTCAACATGGAACATTGGGCCTATAGTGTCCTAGTTTTTTGTACTCATAGCATATAGGCTAGTCTTTGTCCTTCTCCTTTTCTTTTTCTTTCTCCTTACTTGGCTCTCCCTTAGCTAAGTGCCTTCTCCTATACTTCGATATGTCCTTGTTCATAAATCTGCTAAATTTTCTTATCATAAGAATCATATCTTCATCTCCTAGTTCTTCTTCAGATAAGGGACTTTCTTCTTCTTCTTCCTTTTTCTCTTTAGTCTTTACATTTAGCATAATTATTTTCTTCTTTCTTTTTTCTTCTTCACTGCAATGCTTCATATTCAGTTCATGGGTCAACAGGGATCCAAGGAGCTCTTCAAAGGATAGGTTGCCAAGGTTTTTAGCTTTCTAGATTACAGTGACTTTAGCATCCCACTTGTTTGATAATAAATAAAAGACTTTTTGCACTAGATCACTATTAGGTATGTCCTGCCAAGACTTTAGAGATCATTAATAATATTAGTGAATTTTGTAAACATTTTAAACATGATCGTAGAGGGTTCCATCTTAAATAACTCATAATTATGTACAAGCAAGTTTATTTTAGATTTGTTAACTTGGTTAGTGCCTTCATGGACTACTTGAAGTCTATCCCAGATTTTCTTTGCAAAATTATAAGTAAAAATTTGGTTGAATTTTCAGTGGGATCAAGTATACAATATAATAAATTCATGGCTTTGATATTTAGCTCAGCCAATTTCATATCATGATCATTCTATTCATCCTCTAGTTTTGGGAAGTCAACACCATCTACCTTTTTTA
This sequence comes from Areca catechu, assembly GCA_021397845.1. Taxonomy (NCBI): domain Eukaryota; kingdom Viridiplantae; phylum Streptophyta; class Magnoliopsida; order Arecales; family Arecaceae; genus Areca; species Areca catechu. Next base: position 101,256,286 of record CM038038.1, read on the forward strand.
TGAGTGTGTGAGGACCTTTAATTATGAGTCTTTATAATTGAAAAGCTATAGCTTAAATATAAATTTTTATTCAAACCTTCTAATAACCATAGTTTGTACCATTAAATAGTAGTGGTCTGTTACTAGATTATCCTTCAACTAGTGATGTGCTCATATGGGTTGCATGATCTTTTCTCTTAATTATTAGATTAATGATACTGAGACATGGCTTTAATACCACTTGTTATCCAGACTGACAACCCAAGAGATGGGATGAAATGGGTTTTTAAAAATTTAAGGTAGATATGTGCTTTTGAAAACTTAGACAATATATGAGAAAGTGTTGTGTTCAATAAAGTGTAAGCAAGAATGTAAGTAAGGATTGTAAGAGCAAAAGCAAGCATACAAACACAACAAGATTTATAGTGGTTCGGAGCAATCCCAGCTCCTACATCCACTCTCCAAGGTTTATTTAGGATTTCTTCTATATTTTTATAAGATTACAGCCGTTTTGTTTTATCCAAAGCTCACAAACCAAAATTCAAATATAACAATTATCTTTTGGATTCATAAATAATCCAATTGGCTTTCCAAGACTAGTCAATCAAAATCTTAAACCCAATTCCAAGTCTCAGCTCCCTGCTAGACTTGTAACAACTCAAAAACAATGTAAAACATAATAACAAACAAACTCCCAAAAAAGTAGAAGGCTACCGATGAAGCTCTTCTTATAGACTCTTCAAATCCTCAATGATTGATCTTCTAAGCTTTTTGAGTTGCTCTCTTAATATTTTAAGAGAGTAGGTGAGAAGGAGTTATGTCTCTTTAGTTTTCAGGTGAGAAGACTAAGAGTTCTTATTATTTACAATGATTGGTCAAGGAATGTTACTCTTGTTTTAAATGCTGAGTTTAATCTTTTTTCTTAGACTTCTCTAAGTATTTTTTTTCATTGTTTTGAAGTCATTTATAGTCATTTCGAGCCATTGGTAGATAGAAAAAAGCTATTAGAAGCTTTGAAAACCAAAATTTGGATGTTCTAGAACTAGTCATTACTATTCTATGAGACAAACTATGAGTTGGCTCTTCTGCTATGAGTCAGCTCGTCTACAAGATTTCAAAAAGTTAGTCTCTCTATTCTCCTAAGAGAGCTAGCTCGAATTCTATGAGTTGGCTCCTCTGTAGTGTATCTAGAAAATCATGTTTCTAAGTTTTTGGGAGAAAAGTCTCGAAATCTGAAAGAAGGCTCATCTATATGTCTCAAAAAATTTCAACCTTTTGTCCACCTGAAAGAGTCAATTCATTTCCAATGAGTCAACTCACCTAAGTTCCTTGCCAAAATAGCATGCCATTCTAATTCTACATGCCATGCCAGAGTCAGCTCTTCTGCTACGAGTTAGCTCTTTCAAACTGAACTATAATTCTAACTTCTTTTTTACTCCAAATTGAATACAAATGGACTCTCAATACTTCAAAAATACTTCTAAAGATACATGAGAGCTTACTACACTTTTCAATTGTTACATAGAGTTTTTCAAGGCATTTAAAAGGATTTTCAAGAATACATAGAAGCTCACAAACTAAACTAATGATTTAAAAAGTTTTTCATTGATAATTGGCTATTGAAAAGCTTTTTACAAAAACATTCTTAATCATTTGAAAATGTTAGTATGCTTTTCATGCTCCAAAACTTTATAATCATCAAAATTATTTCCGGGATCAACAAGAATAAAGTTATCAAGTACTTAAGCTTTAATTGAAGATCTCAGACATAACCTCATGTCAAATTTAAAGAGCTCAAGCATCCACTTTGCCATCCTTTCTGAGTTATTTGGGTAATGGAGGACTGCTTTCATGGGTTGATCAATAAGAAGGGTGATGCAAGGGGCTTGAAATATGGTTAGAGATTCTTGGCAAAGGTAATATAGGTAAAGATGAACTTCTCCAACCTTGTGTATTTGGTCTCAGCATCATAAAGGATCTTGTTGATGTAGTAAACAAACTTCTGAACATTTCCTTCCTCCCGAACAAGCACAACACTTATTGCAATGATGGATACAGCAAAGTAGAGGAAAAGCACTTTGCCTAGCTCAGCTTGCTCAATAAGAGAGCAAAGCTGAGGTACCTCTTCAGCTCCTCGAAAGCCTGTTGGGCTTCTATTATCTATTGAAAGTTCCTTGGTTGCTTGAGTATCTTGAAGAATAGAAAGCACTTCTCCACCAATCTAGACATGAAGTGATTGAAGCCTGCCACTTTTTTAGTGAGGCATAGTATCTCTTTGATGAAACTCGAAGGGGCTATTTCCTAGATCGCCCGAATCTTCTCTGAAACTTGCTAGATGCTACTCTGAATATATACTTCGCTGGATTCAGCTTCCTCTTATATTGTATAGTGTGCTAAAGGTCTTCTGAAGATTGACAATATAGTCTCGAGTGGACCGACTCTTGACCAACATGTCATCTACATAGACCACCATATTCTGATCAATTTGATCTTTGAAAATCTTATTCACCAAACACTGATATGTTATATCTACATTCTTGAGTCCAAAGAGCATGACCCTGTAATAGTAGAGCCCACACTTAGTAACAAAAGTAGTCTTGTCCTCATCTTTAGGTGCCATCCATATCTAATTATAACCAGAGAAGGCATCCATAAATGTGAGGAGCTTATGACTGGAAGTTGCATCGACCAACTGATCGATCCAAGAAAGAGGGTATCTATCTTTAAGATAGATTTTGTTTAAGTCAATGAAGTCTATACACAGTCTACTTTTCATTTTTCTTATTCACGAGCACCACATTTATTAGCTAGTCAGGGTGCATCACCTCCTTGATAAATCCCCAACCTTGACCAGCTTGTCAGCTTTCTTGATGATAGTCTTTTATAGCTCCGAGGCAAAGTTTCACTTTTACTTCACTAGCGAATAGGTTGGATCGAGGTTCAGCTAGTGCACCATCACATCCTGGTCTATCCTAGGCATATCAACAATGGACCAGGTAAACATGTCAAAATTTTCTTACAAAAAAGTAGTTAGCCTTTTCTTTATTACCTTATCTAGTTCTGAGCTGATCTGAACCATCTAGCTAGGATCTCATTTTGAGAGAGGGATCTCCAGTAGCTCACCATGCTCCTCGGTCAGTTCATCTCTAGTATCCAATTCCATATGAAAAGGATCAGAATGGCCTCGACTTGGAGCCTGGCATAGTGACATTATCGTGCCACCATCTACCTACCTTGGATTTGCCCAATTCTATGATTAGTTGGGAACTTCACCATCAAGTATTTAATAGAGATCATAGCATCATGAGCATATAATCCTAGTCATCTAAGGATTTCAATGTAAGGTGCTGAGAGCTTGACTACTAAAAAGTTCATTTGAATAGTGACTCACTAAGGTAGGTTCCTGTCTTAATGGGTATAGTAATTATTCCTTTTGAAGGCACTGGATCACTAAAAAAATCCTGTGTGAGAGATCCATATCTCTCCAAGTGGTCCGTAGAAAGTTTCATCAAAGAAAAGATAAAAAAGTATGCAATATCAACCATACTTCTACTATCAACCAAGACATGATGTACATTGTAGTTATCAATATTTAGAGTTATAACTACTATATCTGTGTGCAAGAACTGAATACTAGCTACATCTTCCCTGAAGAAGGTGATATCTTCTTGGGTTCTTTTCCTCTTCATAGTCCTGGAAGGCTTCGCTAGCTTCTGATGGGCCTCATCTATCATGCCCATGCTTATTATGTTTACATCTTCAGCAGGCAAACTTCTTTCTCTATTCTCCTCTTAGGGAGGCTGCTCAAGAGCCCTACATGATTGCTGTGGTGGCAGCGATGGTAACAATCAATGCCTAAGTGGTGACCATCACAATGGTGCCCTTCTTTGGAGGAACCTATCGAGCCTTCCCTCCTGGATGAAGCATTCGATCTCATCCTATAGCTGAATGCACTCCTTCATGTTGTATCCATGGTCATGATGGTAGTGGCAGTATTTATCTAGATTGCATTGACAGGGACAAGCATGAAGCCTCCTTATGGTAGCTACTCCTTAACTTCTATCAGTACTTGCTCCATAGGTACATTCAAAAGCGTATAGTTGGTGTAACACCATAGGAGTGAAAAGTCATGTCTCCTGGGTGGAGACTAGTTCCACTGGTTCCTTGGCAAAGTCCTAGAATAGCAACGAGGTGGACTATAGGATCTGCATCGATTTCTTTAGTTGCCCCACTCAACAAGGGCTTGTCTCAATCTTTCTAACTCTTGGTCTACCTTAGCTTCAATGAGAGTAGGATGAGCTTTGTATGCCTCCTCAGCATTGGCATACTTTTCTACCCTTTACAATAATTTGGCAAAGCTCTTAAAGTAGGTTTTCTCCAAGGAGAAGAGGAAAGCTTTCTTCTGCAGTTTACTCTTCAAGACTGTCATGGCCATGGAATGATCCAGATTGTATACCTCTAGAGTAGCGACATTGAAGCGGTTGTGCACAAAGGGACTCCCTTTCCCTCTACCTAATACTTATCAGATAGTCCAACCGGTGCATAGGTTGATAGATAAGACTATAGTAGGCTTTGGTCAGCACCTCGGCGACAATCTTGGGCCAACAAATAGGTCTAAAGATGGGTCGTTGGGTGATGCATCCATCTCTAAAACCACATCCGAAGATATATCTAAGGCATCCAAAGATATATCCGAGTCATCTGAAGTACCTCCATAACAATATTTAATTTTTTCTTACAAAGTAAACTTAGTCACAATTCAAAGCATGACTATGACTGTAATAGGTTCAACCCACATATAGGATGATTGAAACTAGAAGCAGGGTCTAGGTGAGAATCTTTTGGAATTTTGTGGAGCAAATTTTAGGGTTTGGATATGCTTGCATTATGTCATCCAATATTGTAATATTGACATAATGTAGTAAAATTTATATTATGCAACAAAAACTGGGCTTTCATTATGGCAAACCAAAAGTCCAATTTACTTGGCTTGGTTATTACAAATACTAGGTCATTAGTCAACAAAAACTCCATACAAAAACAACCCATACAAACCATACTTGAACTCCCAAAATAACAATTTTGTTTCCTACAATCACCCACCAACTTGAAGCTATGGTGATGCTGTGCCCTTTGTGATTCTAGCTTTCCAATCTCAGCTCAGAGCCAAGATCTTCCACTCCGCCTTGTTGGGCTGGCACCTTGATGCACATGTCCACCCATGTGCCTAGGCCAGTGTTGCCTAGTACACGACATGCGGCCTAGCATGTGCGCATGTTGCCAACCTAGGCCCAGGCAATTCCCCCCTTTTTTCTCTATCATAGTCCACGATGGACCATGGGATGGTGTGGTGCATGGGAGTTATAACACGATCCACAGTAGTGGGAAAGGCAGTCTATGCATGTGATGTGCATAATCGGGCGACCGAGCATGTTCTGCAAGAAGATCCAGCTACCAAGAGCATATCTGACTTCGATTTAGAGTTGATCCATGCAATTGCGATGCGATCAAGGCAATCAAGTAGCCAAGAAAAGTTTTAGGAGTCAAATAGGAGTTGTTTGAGATACAGGACTCCATTTTGGATGTGGTTTGAATAATTAAACTCCTGATGAAATGCTCTTCATGCCAAATGCTATAAAAATAGGGCAAGTAGCCAAGGATAGTGTGTGAGGATCCAAAGAGCTTCTAAAGAATGTGGTAGTGGCATAAAAAACCTATAAGGGTTGACAGTTGAGAGCATGTGAGAGGAATTTAGAATTTTTGTTGAGAGAATTATACGAGATTGAAAGTGAAAGCTCCGATCTTATACATATTTATTTTTTATAGTAAAATCTTGCATGCCTAATTAATTAAATATTTTATTTTATGTTTCTCTTTTTTCTTCTCTTGCATCATCAACATCAATGTCATGATCTTAAAAATGGGGATCTGTATTCCATACTAAAAAAATTTGAATGAGTGAAATCAGTGCAGTTGGTACCATAATAACTGGTATCAGAGTTCTAGATTGCTTGTATTAATCAAGATCAAAGAAGATGGAGAAGATAAGTATAATCAAGATGGAGATCAATCAATTCAATGAAAAGTAGTGAGCATGAAAAAGAGTTGCTTACCGAGGATCCTTAGGGTCTTGGTTATTTATAGAAGAGGGCTGTAAAAAAGGGCAAGTCCGAGAGAATCAGGCCATGATCGCATTGTTGCAGTATTATAGCCTTAATTCACCCTTGTGGATGGTGGAGGCCATTATTAGATATATCACTAGCATGAGATAGCTGTCTCCACAGTCTGGGTGATTGGCTATTTGAAATCTTGGAGGCGGGTCATATGAGGAGGAGTGTGTCAAAGGATCATACCTAAAAATAGCCAAATAAAGTTGCTTCAGTGTTAAATTCTGAAACCGGTGCATAAGTCGATAGATAAGACTATAGCAGGCTTTGCTCAGCACCTCAGCAACAATCTTGGGCCAACAAATAGGTCTAAAGATGGGTCATTGGGTGATGCATCCATCTCTAAAACCACACCCGAAGATATATCCAAGGCATCCAAAGATATATCCGAGACATCTGAAGTACCTCTGTAACAATATTTATTTTTTCATACAAAGTAAACTTAGTCACAATTCAAAGCATGACTGTGACTGTAATAGGTTCAGCCCACATATAGGATGATTGAAACTAGAAGCAGGGTCTAGGTGAGAATCTTTTGGAATTTTGTGGAGAAGATTTTAGGGTTTGGATATGCTTGCATTATGTCATCCAATATTGTAATCTTGACATAATGTAGTAAAATTTATATTATGCAACAAAAACTGGGCTTTCATTATGGCAAACCAAAAGTCCAATTTACTTGGCTTGGTTATTACAAATACTAGGTCATTAGTCAACAAAAACTCCATACAAAAACAACCCATATAAACCATACTTGAACTCCCAAAATAACAATTTTGTTTCCTACAATCACCCACCTACTTGAAGCTATGGTGATGCTGTGCCCTTTGTGATTCTAGCTTTCCAATCTCAGCTCAGAGCCAAGATCTTCCACCTCGCTTTGTTGGGTTGGCACCTTGATGCACATGTCCACCCATGTGCCTAGGCCAGTGTTGCCTAGTACACGAGCATGCAACCTAGCATGTGCACATGTTGCCGGCCGAGGCCCAGGAAATTCCCCCCTTTTTTCTCTATCACAGTCCACGATGGACCATGGGATGGTGTGGTGCATGGGAGTTATAACACATTCCACAGTAGTGGGAAAGGCAGTCTATGCAGTGATGTGCACAATCAGGCAACCGAGCATGTTCCGCAAGAAGATCCAGCTACCAAGAGCATATCTGACTTCGATTTAGAGTTGATCCACGTAATTGCGATGTGATCAAGGCAATCAAGTAGCCAAGAAGAGTTTTAGGAGTCAAATAGAAGTTGTTTGAGATACAGGACTCCATTTTGGATGTGGTTTGAATAATTAAACTCCTGATGAAATGCTCTTCATGCCAAATGCTATAAAAATAGGACAAGTAGCCAAGGATAGTGTGTGAGGATCCAAAGAGCTTCTAAAGAATGTGGTAGTGGCATAAAAAACCTATAGGGGTTGATAGTTGAGAGCATGTGAGAGGAATTTAGAATTTTTTGTTGAGAGAATTATACGGGATTGAAAGTGAAAGCTCTGATCTTATAAATATTTATTTTTTATAGTAAAATCTTGCATACCTAATTAATTAAATATTTTATTTTATGTTTCTCTTTTTTCTTCTCCTGCAGCATCAACATCGATGTCATGATCTTAGAAATGGGGATCTGTAATCCATGCTAAAAAAATTTTGAATAAGTGAAATCAGTGCAGTTGGTACCATAATAATTGGTATCAGAGTTCTAGATTGCTTGTATTAATCAAGATCAAAGAAGATGGAGAAGATAAGCATAATCAAGATGGAGATCAATCAATTTAATGGAAAGAGCAATTTCTTCCTTTGATAAGCAAAAGTGGAAGACGTACTGATCTAGCAAGGGTTGATCAATGCTTTCATATGTAAAAAAAGGCTGGCCACCATGGAGGACAGGACTTAGATGTGGCTTTAAATGCAAGCAGCAAGCATGATCCACTTGTACTTGGTGAATGAGGTAGTGATCCATGTACTAAACGAGACTTCCTGGATGGCACTATGAGCAAAGCTCAAGTTATACATAACGAAGTCCCTCACCAACATGCTCTTCCTTTGAAAGAAGTTTTATCAACTATAGATAATCAAATGACAGAACATGCAGGAGCACTTGAACAACTTTCAAAGGATCCTTACCGATCTTCTTAGTGTAGGTAAGATGGTAGAAGAGAAAACTAGTGATAAAGATATCAACTTACCTATAAAGACAGTTCAAACTCAAGCACTGGTGCAATAATAATCTAGAGTATCAACAACACCAGTAGCATTGTTATGGTTATAGAGACCCGATTGACCCTTACTTTAGTTGCTTTATTGTTTCTTTTAACTGACTTATTGTACAGTCAATTTGGTTTATCAATTGGATCAGTTATTTTGTTTATATAGATTTGGGCTTGTGTTGCTTAGCATTTATAGGTTCATTGGCAGAAGGACTTCCAAATCAGATATGCCATCATATATTCAATGCCACATTTTTTTATCATATAATTTATTGGCCAAACATTGGATGGCATGCAAACTTGGGTCCACAAGGTTCATCACCTCATATGGATAGATCAAGGCTAAGGATCGAGCTTTAATTTAATTTTAAATAAAAGTTGCATTTAAATTTTGAGTCATCATATTATCCTATGAAGAGTCCATATACATCTTTATTTTTTACTTTTATCTATATAAAGGTCTTGGATTTATAAATAAAAGTATATTTTTATGATTATTTGTACCTTGATTTCATGATTTTGAGATTGGGATGTGAAGCTCAAGGGTGTGAATCCCTGATCCTGCTCCAACCATCTCCTTTGCTTGCACCACCCTTTCCTCTTCCATCTGATCCCATGCATAATTTTTTTCTCATTCCATGCCATCTTTTATATTCTTATCAAATCTAGTTTTTTTCTCTCTTTATTAATAGATCCCCTCAATGAATCGCAAAAAAATTCTAAGGATACATCAAAGCTCATGGCTTCGATAATTTCTTCATAAGTAAAAACCTAAGACCATTCCAACAAATGCTGCTCAACCTGGATCTTGAGATCCTTAGTACCTTAGTGAGATCTAATTTAGGATTTAATTCCATATATATTACTGGATATATAGTAAGTTGAGTGTCCCCTCTTTGGACTGATTTGATATAAGTAAAGTAGATCAATTCTAATCTAGGTAGTTTCTTAACTAGCCTGTAATCCTTTTCTTAATCAGTCTTAAATCTATTACAAATGGATAGCAATATTTAAGTATCTTGCATTTTCACTTACATCTCTACTTGAATTTTCTTAGTTGCTATGTTTATAAATTAGAACTTGCATCATCTTATATCATATTTGGTATCAAAGCCCTAGGTTAATTTAGAATTAAGAGTTTTGCATCTTGGCTTGATATTAGTTTGCATACATCAAATCATACCTCCTGAGCAGGTATATAATTTATCATATACTTATAATCCATGGAAGTAATGAGCTACGATCGAATGTGATTGAATTGAATGTGAATAAATTTTTGCCTTTTGCATCATTTAGGTTAATTTTTATTATTTCTGTAAATTTGTCTTGGATCTATGTAGCAGGTTTCAGGATACAACTAAGATCTACTGCTAGAAATGTTAATTTAAAAAATTTTAAAAAATCAAAAAAATAGTATAATACCCAACTCACCTAGCATTCTATGGTTAAAATTTTACAAGTATTTCAGATCATTTCATCCTTGAATTGATCTCTAAAAGTCATCTCTGTTTTTGTTATCTATACACAGTTTTCTATGTCATACATGGTCTAGTGTTTTTAAGAGTCTCACTTTAGAAGTCCTAAATTCATGAAACTTAATCTATTAGAAGCCATGAAATTTAAAAAAAAATATCTAAAATTTATTTTTTGAAAATAATTAGGATAAAGTTTCAAGAAATTAGATTACTTCTTGTAAAAAAAGAATCCTAGGTTTTTGCATGCATTATGTGATGTGTCATCTCCATTCAAATTAAAATTCCTATCAATAGAAAAATCAAAAAAATCAAAATTTTTTTCCTAAAAACTAGATGAGCTTTCAAACTCTATAGTTTAAGCCCAAAATCCATTTGATTTGATTTTCAAATTTTATCTGCAAGTTAGTTCTACGATTTATTTTGTTATATTTGGTTACATCCTTTAACTGATCTAAGGACACCAGGCATTAACCAGATAAGTTGGGGATTTCATCACCCTTCCTTGGCCCACAAACAACCCTCAGCATCAATTAAACCCAAGCCTTAACTAAAATCAAGTAGAAACTAAGGGTTCCCAAATGAGTTCGTTTGTGTAGTTTGACTGAAATTAAGTCTGATTGAGTTTACAATCCATTCTGAAAATTGGTATCTAAGACAAGCAGTAAAGAGGCAAACATTGAAGCTAGCACGTGGTTCTCTAACTAGATCCTTATGAGAGAAAGGAGAGCCTTCCACAACTATGTCCCTTACCTAGCCGATTGACAAATCTAGATAGTAGGATCAGTTATGCTCGATTGATATGAGTTCCATTGAATGTTAGGTCTAGAAAATTTCTATACTTGATTGTGCATGCATATCCAACCTGGAACTGAGTATCCACCTCTAGTTAGTCAATCTTGTTGACTCTGGTCTTGATTTTGATGATTGACAAAATGTTTAAGTATATATGAGTACTAATTATATTTTAAGTGTGTTTTTTCAGATCTTAGTACTCATCCATGTTGAATGAAGAAATGCTTGTATTTTAATTGAAAAAGTCCTTAAATTAATCAAAAATTAAGTATATGGACTTTAGAATTGATATGGAAGAACTTGAAGAGGTTAAAGTTTCAATTTGAAGAAGTATCAGCAAAGTTTCAGCATGGCACAGGCAAGTGTCGATACTTGAAAATGAAGTGTCGACACCTGAGGATCAAGTGTCGACTCAAGGCCTGAGAACAAGAAAAATACAGAAAATATGAAAAATCAAATTGGCTGTGAATAGTGTTCTAGTGTCGACCTACTGTAGCAAGTGTCGACACTTGCACTGTTCAAGTGTCGACACTTGACTGTAACGGCTAGTTTTTAAAAACTGCAGAACTTCTCCAACTTGCTTCAAACGGCCATATCTTCATCCCCAACGGTCATAAACGGTCATCTATGATTTGGAGAGCTATATAAACATCAAAAATCAAATGGGAAAGCAATTCTTTGGTGAGTTTTTTTGAATATTCTTCAAGGATTCAAGAGTTGAGTGATTCAAAGCCTTCAAGCTTCCATGTTTCAAAGAGAGCATTCAAAGTCTACATCTACAAGCATCAATCAAAGGCTTCATCAACTTGAAGACAAGATCTTCATCAACAATCAAGGGCTTCAAAGAGATATTTGTTTTATTTTAGAAAGCTTTTATTGTATTTATTTATACTTACTCTTACACTGTTTTACTTAAGGTTTTTGGTGAGCCTTGGAAAACCAAAGAGATTTTTGGTAAGCCTTTGAAAATCAAAGTGGTTGTTGGTGAGCCTTGAAACCAACTAGGGTTTTACTTGTGAGCCCGAAGCCAAAACAAGTTGTTTAGGTTCTTGGTTATCCCGTAAAACTAAGGGTGGTTGTTGGTGAGCCTTGAAACCAACTAAGGTTTGACTTGTGAGCCCGAAGACAAAACAAGTTGTAAAGGTTATTGGTGAGTCTAAGTTATAAAACCAAACTTAGTGGAATTCCCAAGGAGTTCTTGGGGAGTGGATGTAGGTGCTTGGTTGGCACCGAACCACTATAAACCCTTGTGTTTGTGTGATTGTTCTTCTTGTATCTTTATTTCTTATTTCCGCTGCATTTATTTGAAATACACAAGCACTTGAATTGTATTAGCACATACTTGCTTTAATTCATACTTTGCAAATAGTACAAAAGTTTTATAAAATCCAATTCACCCCCCCTCTTGGGTTGCCTACCTGGGCCTACAATTGGTATCAGAGCTCGGTGCTCTGATTGAAAATCTAACGATTTTGAGTTAAAGATTATGGCAACCCTTGTAGGTATTAGTGTTAGACCACCATTTTTCAATGGCATAAATTATACATTTTGGAAAACTTGCATGCGCATCCATATTCAATCTATTAGTTATCATCTTTGAAAAATTATTGTTAGTGGTCCTCATATTCCTTCCATGTTGGTTAATGGCATTTCCATTCCAAAGCTCGAAGAGGATTGGAATGAATATGACATTAAACAAATTGAACTCAATGCTAAAGCAATGAACTTGCTTTATTGTGCATTGGACTTCAATGAATTTAATAGAGTTTCTACATGTACATCGGCTAAGAAAATATGGGTCACACTTAAAGTTACTCATGAGGGTACTCTTCAAGTGAAGAACACTAAAATTAATTTGCTTGTACATTCTTTTGAAATTTTTGAAATGATGCATTATGAATCTATATCTGATATATTTTCAAGATTTATGACTATTATTAATGAATTTAAAAGTCTTGGCAAAATCTATACTAATGCTGATTTGGTGAACAAAATTCTTAGATCCTTGCCAAAATCATGGGATCCAAAGGTGACGGCGATCCAAGAAGCTAAAGATGTAAAAACCTTACCTTTGGAGGAGCTTATCGGTTCACTCATGACCTATGAGTTGAACATATGGCAAAGGATAGTGGAAGCTGATATAAATAAGAAGATAATAGCCCTCAAGGCCAAAAAGAAATTCAAGGCAATGATGGCAACTTGGAGCGATAGCGAAGATTCAAGTACGGATGATGAAGTTGCCCATCTTTGCTTCATGGCAAATGAGGAAAAGGTATGTGCTAAAAATAATTATGATTTTATCTTTAAAGAATCACATGATGCATCTAATGATCTTGTGCATGAATATAGATTGCTAAAAATTGAGCACAAGAAATTAAATAGGCATGTAGATTCATTTTCTCTTGATAATACCAAACTTGCCAATAAAAATGATGATGCCAAGATTGATATTTTGAAAAATGAAAAGAATAATTTCTTTAAAGAAAAAGAATTTTTTAAAAAAAGAAAATATTGTTTTGAAAGATTTATGTGATAAAGTTTTGAATAAGAAAAATATTTTGGTTGAGGTAAAGAAGCAAAAACTTTTGAAGAATTTCTCTATTCCTGCTTCTTCTAATTTATCTTATAAATATGGTTTTAATGCTTATCCTTCTAGATTAAAAAAAGTTTGGGTTCCAAAAGGAACCATAATTGCTAATCATAAAGGATCCAAGAAAGTTTGGGTACCAAAAATGTCCACTTAGTTTGTTTTGCAGGAATGTCTTGCAACCCAACTTGAAGAAAGGAAGTTTTTGATAAATGGCTGTACAAGACAATTGAAGATGTGGACAAGCTACATTTGGGACTAAATGGTAAAAGGAAGGATTATGTACATTGGTAAATTCTAAACATCTCCTTCCATGATTGAAAATGTAGTTAAATTTTTGTTATAATTATTGCATCAATTACTTTAAAAAATTATTTTAAATGATTAATTAGAATCAAGTTTAGACTTATAATCATTGGTTATGATCATGGACTTCTTGATGTTGATGAATTTCATGCTATCATGATTAAACTTGTAATTGTGAGACCTTCACTTGATTTTGATTAATGTATTTCATGAAAAATACTTTTAAAGATGCATATTGCTTTGAAAAATATTTTAAGTGATTGATTAGAATCAAGCTTAGACTAATAATCATTTGTTGTGATCATGACCATTTTGATGTTGATGGGTTTCAAGCTCTCATGGTCAAACTTGTGATTATTAGATCTTCACTTGATTTTGATTAATATAGTTTCTAAATTATTTCAAGTGAAATGCTATGATTTATATATTTTTATTTTTGGCATCTATGCATAATCTAGAAATGATTTGGATCAAGTATAGAACTAGTAGTTAAGGATTACTTTTAAGAAGAAGGTATGCATATTGACAAACCCTTAATCTAGTAGCTAGACTTGATATCATATTACTTCTAGCATTTGTATGGATATCAAATCATCTTAAAATGAATTTGAAATTATGCTAAAAGTTTTTAAGTGATATAAATGCTTTGTATTTTGAAAATCATGAATATCTTGAAAATTTTAAATCTTGATGCATAAGCTTTCATGTTTTATTCCTGAAATAAATGCATATTTTTAAAGGAGGAATAACATTCAGGGAGAGCATCCAAAGATTTGTTATCATATTTGATGCTTTGAATATCTTGTTGATATCGTGCTTTGCTTATATTGCTCTGATACTCCTTGTTTTCAAATCTAATTCTTTGAGGGGAGTTACATTCAAATGGTATCATATTCTATTGGTATCAAAATTATTTTTAAAAGAATTCCTAGTAACCGCTTCGGATTGGGTTAGTCACCATGGCCGTCCGATCATAGGAGATAAGTAAGGCTTAAAGACCCTCTCTTCCCATTCAATGGGCTCTCTTATGACGTGTAGGGGTGCCGTTGTGACCTTATCCCATGAATAAGTAAGGTGAATGGATAATATACATCAAATCATTTCTTGCATGTGCTTACATTCTGCGGTATCTTGTTCAATTTATATCATATTCAATTGATATCATAATTATTTAATTTCATGCATTGATTTTGATGACCTACTTGCTATTCTTTCTGACTTCATTCCCACTTTGTATTGCCTTTCACCCTTTTTCATGATGTCAAAAAGGAGGAGAAAATTGTTAAGTATAAAAAGGGGAAGATTGGATAAACATGAAAAATCATTTGAGAAATGAAAGAAAGTGCAAAAAGGGAAGAAGAATGCAAAATATTTTTATCTAAAGGGAAGAATTAGTAAGAAGAAATACTGAAAATTTCAAAATTTTGCATATTTTGAAAAATATTTTTTGAAGATTTTTTGGATCATATTTTGAGGGGGAGCTTGGTGCCTATTGTTTTGAGCTTACATGTTTATACTATTGTTAGTCTTTTAAGCTTACCCTATTCATATACTTGAAAATTTTGTCATCATCAAAAAGGGGAGATTGTTGACTCTGGTCTTGATTTTGATGATTGACAAAATATTTAAGTATATATGACTATTAATTATATTTTAAGTGTGTTTTTTCAGATCTTAGTACTCATCCATGTTGAATGAAGAAATACTTGTATTTCAATTGAAAAAGTCCTTAAATTAATGGAAAATTAAGTATATGGACTTTGGAATTGATATGGAAGAACTTGAAGAGGTTAAAGTTTTAATTTGAAGAAGTATCAGCAAAGTTTCAGCATGGCACAGGCAAGTGTCAACACTTGGAAATGAAGTGTCGACACCTGAGGATCAAGTGTCGACACTTGAAGAGTGAAGTGTCGACTCAAGGCCTGAGAATAAGAAAAATACAAAAAATATGAAAAATCAAATTGGCTGTGAATAGTGTTCTAGTGTTAACCTACTGTAGCAAGTGTCGACACTTGCACTGTTCAAGTGTCGACATTTATTGTTCAAGTATCGACACTTACTGTTCAAGTGTCGATACTTACTGTTCAAATGTCGACACTTGACTGTAACGGCTAGTTTTTAAAAGCTGCAGAACTTCTCTAACTTGCTTCAAATGGCCATATCTTCATCCCCAACGGTCATAAACGGTCATCTATGGTTTGGAGAGCTATATAAATATCAAAAATCAAATGGGGAAGCAATCCTTTGGTGAGTTTTTTTGAATATTCTTCAAGGATTCAAGAGTTGAGTGATTCAAAGCCTTCAAGCTTTCAAGTTTCAAAGAGAGCTTCAAAGTCTACATCTACAAGCATCAATCAAAGGCTTCATCAACTTGAAGACAAGATCTTCATCAACAATCAAGGGCTTCAAAGAGATATTTGCTTTATTTTAGAAAGCTTTTATTGTATTTATTTATACTTGCTCTTACATTGTTTTACTTAAGGTTTTTGGTGAGCCTTGGAAAATCAAAGAGGTTTTTGGTAAGTCTTTGAAAATTAAAGTGGTTGTTGGTGAGCCTTGAAACCAACTAGGGTTTTACTTGTGAGCCCGAAGCCAAAACAAGTTGTTTAGGTTCTTGGTTATCCCGTAAAACCAAGGGTGGTTGTTGGTGAGCCTTGAAACCAACTAGGGTTTGACTTGTGAGCCCGAAGACAAAACAAGTTGTAAAGGTTATTGGTGAGCCTAAGTTATAAAACCAAACTTAGTGGAATTCTCAAGGGGTTCTTGGGGAGTAGATGTAGGTGCTTGGTTGGCACCGAACCACTATAAACCCTTGTGTTTGTGTGATTGTTCTTCTTGTGCCTTTATTTCTTATTTATGCTGCATTTATTTGAAATACACAAGCACTTGAATTGCATTAGCACATACTTGCTTTAGTTCATACTTTGCAAATAGTACAAAAGTTTTATAAAACCCAATTCACCCCCCCTCTTGGGTTGCCTACCTGGGCCTATAAATCTAATTCTAATATGGAATCCAATCCCATTAAACCTAATCCCATAGAACCTAATCAGACCACTATATGGGATACTATTTTGGATAGCCTAAATGACCTGACTGAGTGGATGACCTTGTTTAAGGAAGATCGAGTGAACTGGCCTCGTAAACCTATCATAAATATCCCATCCCTACCAATAGGTCAAAGAGATCAATTCATACCCCCACGCTTAGGTATAGGTCCAAGATTAAGGATCATCCTATGAGAACACCAATGGACCAATATAATCATATCCTCAGGAATATTAAGATTGAGGTATCCATTTTTTATGGCAATTTAGATCCAAAATTATACCTCGATTGGGAGTCAAGCATGAAGCATTATTTTGATTGGTACAAAATGACTGAGGCTAGGAAGGTTAGGTTTGCCAAATTGAAATTGATCGTGCAAGCTTGATTATACCTAGAAAATATGGAATATCTACTCTTTCAAAGAGGACATGACCTAATAAGAACATGGGATGAATTAAAAGCTAAATTAAAAGAAAAGTATCTACCTGTGTCCTATAATCAGCATCTATTAAATCAATGGTAATGATTGGCCCAAGAAAATAGATCTATTTCTGAGTACATCACATAATTCAATGAGTTTGTTATGCATTATGGTGTCAATGAGGATTATGCTATGACCATGTCTAGGTTCCAAACTGGATTTCATGAGGATATTCAACATGAGTTATACATGGATCAGGTCACCATCTTAGAACAAGCCTACCAGGTTGTGCTAGATTATGAGCACTTTTCTAGGTATTTAGTTCCTCATCGACCTGATCAGTGCAAGTTCACTAATCAACCAACCCCATCTAGAGTGAGGCATAGTACCTTTAAAGGACCTACTAACCGATCCATTACACATAGACCAGCATTTAGTGGGAAAGATAAGGAAAAAGAGATTGTTTGAAATAATACTAGTCAAGTCAGGTGTTATAAATATCAGGGAATTGATCACTTTGCAGTCCAATATTCTATTAGAGCCTTACATAGAGGTGACCAAGTTGAAGAGGAAGTTCTGAATAGTGAAGATGAAGAAGTGTATGAGGCTAACCATACACTTGTTGAAGAATTTAAGGGATATGATAATGAAAATCAAGAATTATCTACACCTAATCACAATAATTCATCCTTAGACATAGTTAGGTGTGTCATAACCTAGCCCAAACAAAGTGAAGATTGGTGTAGGACTGTGATATTCCACATCTTTATAAAACTAGAGAACAAAGCATGCAAGATTATCATTGATAATGATAGTTGTATAAACGCCATATCAACTAATGCCATCAAGAAATTAGGGTTGACCTCAGTAGAACACCCTAGTCCTTATAGAGTTCCTTGGATCGACATAACATCTATTCTGATTAAGTATAGGTGTTATGTATCAATTCAATTTAGTTCATATAAGGACAAGGTTTGGTGTGATATTTTACCTATGGAGGTAGGCAATATAATTTTGGTAAGACCATGACTGTTCAACTTAAATGTCACACTTTTCGGTCAGCACAATTCATGCTCTTTCACTTATAATGGAAAGAAGGTTAAGATTAATCCAACTCAACCCATATCTAGTAAGAAATTTGAGTCAATCAAAATTAAAGAATCTGGGAAGAACAAAGGTCTGAATTTAATCAATGCAAAGGAGATTGAAAAGGAAGTGAGTGAAGACTCTTCTTTTTAGGCATTAGTAGTTAGAAAAATTAACAAGCCTGCTCAAATTGAGTACCCCCAAAAGTCAAGAGATTTTTCAATGAATTTGATGATGTTTTTACCAATGATCTACTAAATAGATTACCACCCATGGAAGATATACAACACATAATTGATCTAGTTCCTAGTTCCACCCTACCCAATTTATCCCATTACATATTAAATTCGACTAAACATAATGAATTGAAGAGGCAAATTAATGAATTAGTTTAAAAGGGGTTCATTAAAGAGAGTTTGAGTCTTTGTATAGTATCTGCATTATGGACCTCTAAGAGGATGGCTCTTATGGGGTGTGCATTGATAGTCGTGTGATAGGAGCGCGATGTTGTCGTTAAGATACTGCGACTATCAGTTTAATTAATCGACTTCTAAATTAAAGTAAGAATACATAGAAAGGGTGAGTCGAGTCGAATCCATGGGAAAGGCAGTGCATAAAAGAAATTAAAATCTTTGATTTCAATAGGAAAAGGAAAGAATGATTTAAAGTTGAAAAAAAGATGTTCAAAGTGCAACAAAAAAATAAAACTCGATACATTTGATCCGCTAGTCAGATCTTAGATCTACTTGCAAGAAGAATAAATAATAAAAATTTTGATTACATAAAAAAGTTTGATTACAAGGAAATGAAAATAACAACTAAATAAACAAAGAAAAAAGTAACAAGGACTAGAAGTAGATCGACACAGTCTTGTTGAGAAGATGGTCGAGAACTCTTTTCTTCCTTCATGCTTCTCAGAGTGAACTGGCTTTCTTTGCTTCTTTTCCTTATATCTTGATCTAGAGATCGATGTAAGCAAAAAGATGGCATAGAAGATAGCTTCTTCTCTAAGAAACCTCACTCTTAGAGGTTAACCTGCAACCCAAAACTGGATCTCCTATCCTGTACCATATTTCTCTCTTTAAGATGATTTCTTCTATAGGGTAAGGGTCCTTTAAATAGAGTTTGGGAAAGGTTTAGGTCAAGTCAGATCAATATGAACTGTGGGATGGTTAATTTCTGGTGTCTCTGGACTATTTGATCACCTAAATCATGTAGATCACACTTCAAGCGAGGATCCTTATCAGCCATTAGATCAATGCTTTGAATGGCCAAGATCAACAGGATGCCATGGTTCAGGGAGGAAGCCATGGGAGGGAAAAGCAGCCACGGGACCTCAGCACTTGAAGAAGATGGCAAATCAGAGGAGAGCTGGGCAGTGGCGTCATGGGAAGGCAATGGCGAAAATAACCTAGGGAGGAGCTAGCAGCACTGAGCGGTGGCTAGGAGGAAGAGGGTGGCAAGTTCGTTGGAGGCCAGTGGTGACGATGAGGATGGGGAAGGATAGTGAGAAGAGGGTGGCTCGGGCGGTTTCTCAATCTGCATCAAGGGATAGGAGCAGCAATGAGCAAAAGGTTGATGGCCAGATCGGGATAGGGAAGAGGGCCAGGATAGGGAGGCAGCAAAAGGTAGACTCTGATGGAGGAGAGGGTGGCCAAAGGTAGAGGAGTGGCGATGAATGGCGAAACAAGGAGTGGGGGCGGTGGCGTGTGATGGGAGAAGATGACCGATGGATGGTGGTGGCCAATGGTGTTGGTGGCGGTGGCTCTTCCCAATCCAAAAATTGATGAAGACCAATGATTGGATGCTTTCCCCGATCGAAAACCATCTCCCAATGACTCCTCCGGCCACAGGCAATAAACGGGCGGTGTCTCCGACGGTCGATAGCTCAAAATGATGGAGATGGTCCACGAATAGGGTCTGTGGACCGACAACAATGCCCATAGACTAGAAGGGAATCCGTAGACCAAGCAGCTAATCCATGGTAGATATGCTACTTTAATATCTATGTATTTTCTTTAATAAATTTGAAAATTAAATTTTGGGCTCGTTTAAACTCTGATTCGCATGCTGTTTGTATCATTGGACTCTAAAAATTGAGCACTTTATAATGATGGTCTTATTTCCTATAAATGATATATAAAAGTATCAATCTGATATAAATAAAGATAGTTTAATTATTAAATTAATATTTTTATATATATATAATATAATTATCACACCTCCTAACTTGAACTTTGCTCATCCTCAGTAAAGTAGATGAATTAGTTATATATAAAAACTCATCCTTGAATTGAAAGTTGACTCGGGCAGTCCTAAAGGTAGCTAATACCCGGCCAGACCATTAAAGAGGTTCTTCATTATATCACTAAGTCAATCCAATTAGTGATTGAGTATTGAACATAGAAATCTTTAGAGGTCTTCCTTACGATCTTCTCAACTTACTCTTTAAATCCTCTAACTTAATTTGAGTCGAGTTTGTTGCCTTTTTATACTTTAATCCTTTTTCTCCTTCTCTTTTTTTTTAAAAAAAAGTCTAGTGCAATGTCTTAACCTCTTAAGTATTAGCATCCTCATCTTTTAATGCGAACCATAATGCTTACTTAGGAGAAGGAGCCCGGTTACTCAGTAGGGTGCCATTGCTTAACATATCTCTTGACTTTCTCACCTTTTGACATGAACTATAATACTTACTTAGGCGAAGGGGCCCGGTTACTCAATAAGAGTTCAAGAAGAGCTATAAGGTTAGACTGACTCACTAATTTTATTTTTTTTAATAAACTTTTTGTATATCCCAACATTTCCACCCCTACTCTCAATAAGCAGATTCTTTATTGAGATAAGAAGAGAGAGAGTTTTGGAATCACATCCAAAATTTAACTTGGTCAACACTCTACTATTTATTGGATTTTCTTAGTGATTTGCCCTTTAATATCTCTAAAACTATCTAAGCCATTAATCAATCATTGTTTAGGGTGCCTAATTAATTTCAAATCGAGATAGAATTTGGATACAAAACTAATTACTTCTGGTTATCTTGAGAACTTAATTAGATTAATTATTCTCCTCCCCAACTTAATCGACATTATCCTCAATAGAGAAGGAAAATAAAGAGTGCAATATGTAAAAAGAAATAAAAAAGAGTACACTTGGAGTGAATGTACTTTAGAAGTTGAAGAAGGCTTCGTAAAGTAGTAGGCTCTTGTACTTCCATCTAAGTTCTTGTAATTATACTAAAGAAAAAAAACAAGATTATTAGATTGCCTCCCAACCAGCGCTAAGTTTAACGTTTTCAGCTAGACATTATGAGGGAGTCCAGTGGATAGTTAATTTTAGTATGTCCCTCATAACATCAAAAGGACAGGACCAATCAGGAGATCTTATCATCATGGTAGAAAATCATTTGTAGAGTACTCTATGATGATTAGCCTGAATCAATAAAACACACTGGACAAGTATGTTATTCCAGAATTTAAAAATATTATTATAGCTTATAAAATACTTAGACAGGGATTATATTTGTTGGGCCAAGATTAGAGGTGGTAGTTTAAAATTTTCTTTAATTATGAGTTGGTATACTCTACTCCCCTTCTCGGGCATGATGTGTTTGGTCAATGTTCCTTTCCATTTTAAATTTAGATACCTTTTCCAGATTAATATTAGACCCGCCTCGCTACATTATTTTAATATCATGAAAAGGTTTTGGAGGCAGTTCTCAAAACTAGTACCGAATATGGAGAAATCAATTATAAAATTTCTAAGATCATGATCCCTCATTTCAGTAATATCCCATCCAATAGCTTCTTTATGTATTTTTAGAATACCACTGAGTTGGGCTTCCAGGGTAAGGTTCACTGGGAAGTTTCAATAGGTGCATCAGGAAATGGCTTCAGTTCTAGATCAGGTGGTGATTCTAACAAGGGACTATTAGTGGGCTAGGTGATGGCTCTTATTATTCATCAAGCAAAAGTAAGGTGGTTCAAAGTAGGGTATTTGTATTGGGTTATTCACTTAAGTACTATACCCATCTATATTAAAATCATCTATCCTTAATTGAGCTGGACATGGATCTAACAAATCCTAGAAAGGAATTATGGGGGTGACTTCCTCTATTGAGTCATGCATTTATGGGTTTTGGAAAGTCTCGACCAATTCCATCATTGCATCAATTTGTTCTTCCATCCCATTAAAAGGCATAGATGATTCTAGGGTACTAGAAAATGGGGCTATAGGTGAGTGGGATAATAACGGAATTGGTTCATCCTACAAGTTTAATTTCTTATATATTCTTTTGCCTTAGCCAAATTATCTATATTGGTCTTTATGGTTGTGTAGAGTTGTTCTAAGACCAGTTCATTTTCGGGAGCCAGAGTTGATTGTTCATGAAAAGATAGAGTGTCATTAAGGTTTTAAGTTAGGTATGGTCCCTCTAGGTTACTCTCGGGTTGACTAGGCAATTCACCTCCCTCTTCTCTATTAAGCTCGATTAATCATTGATCAGTTTGATCCATTAGCTTATCAATAGATTGCTGTTTGGCTATAATTATTTGTTGAAATTGATCAAACCTATCGACATCTAGGTTGGTCTGTAAGGGAGGTGGGTATGGTGCTTGCTGAACCTTCTCTTCAAATAATAGGCTATAATGAGTTGGAGAAGGTTGATACTGGGGATTAGGCTGGTCATAATATGATGTCTCTATGAAGATGGATCCTTGGATTGTCGGGGCAACCACTAAGTATGGTTGTCATAAAAAATCTGGTTGAGCCCCTCACCTGAATTATAGGCATTAAGGTATAGGTTATCTCTTGGATTGTATGCTGGTTATGTTTGATCTTGATAAACTTGTTGATCCCTGGAATGATTTTAATGATTACAAAATATTAGAGCATACATTTGATACTGATACTTTTTAAGTATTTAAGAAGTTTTTGTAGGGCATTTCTAATGAACATATATCAACCCTATGTTTCTCAAGACCTTTGAAAAGAATCCATGTATTCAAGAAAAACTTCATGTATTTTTCATGTATTTGAGAGCCCTAAGTAAATTCAATTGTGTATTCATGAAAAAGGGGCCAAATCAATGTAATTTTAAGTATAAATACTTTAGAATAGTTTTAAAATATATTTGGAAGAAGTTTGAAGCTATTTGGAAGCCTTTAGAGAAGTTTCAACTCGAGCTGACTCTAATAGATAGAGCTGATACATTTCTTGGCACGGCATAGCACTTTTCTAATACAAAATATTCGAGCTAAATCTAAGAAGATCAGAGCCGACTCTCATAGAGTGACAAAAAATTGCTTCTAAGATTTTAGTCATCCGAGCTAACTCTAATTTGACATGAGCCGACTCTCACGGATTGTAGAATTACTTCACTAACAATCCAAGCCGACTCAAGTTCTGCGAGCCGACTCGAATCCCAGGATTTTAACAGTAACGGCTAGTTCTAGAATTCAAATTTTTTGAATCTAAAGCCTCCCAAAGACTAGTTTTTGATTTCCAAGAGATTTTAATGGCTATATTCATCTGGGAACACTTCAAGAAGCTATAAATGAAGGATTTAAAGCAAGAGAAAAGAGCTTTTATGGGAGTTTTGAATATACTAAGAGCTTTAAAGTAGAAACTCAAGTTCTCCAACAATTTCTAACTAACTTCTTGAGTTAATCTTTGAAGAGTTAAGAGAGCCTTGAAGAGCATTGGAGAAGCATTCAAGAAGGTCTCATTAAAAGCTTCAACTACAACCATTCAACATATTGGGTTTATTTTAGTGTTGCTTCTTTTGTTAACTCTATTTTTGAGTTGTTACAAGTACAGCAGGTGGCTGTAGCTTGTGAATTTGCTTTAGGTTATTGGTTAGCCTTGAAAACTAAGTTGGGTTGTTAGTGAGCCCGAGAAAACTCATTTTGTATTAGATTTTGGACTATGATCCCGTAGGAAAATAATCCAACTGTATTCAGGGTGAATATAGTAAAAATCCCAAGAGTGCACCTTGGATAGTGGATGTAGTAGCTGGGTTGCTTCGAACCACTCTAAATCTTGTGGTGTTTGTGTTTGCTCTTGCTTTTGCATTATTATTTACTTTCACCTGCAATACTCTATTTACTTTACTCATCACACTAGGTTTCAAAAGGCACATACTTGCTAAAATTTTTTCTAACCCAATTCATCCCCCTCTTGGATTGGCCAACTGGGTAACAAGTGGTATCAGAGCTACGTCTCAGTGCCATTAATCTAACGATTAAGAGATAAGTTTTATGGTAACCCAAATGAGCACATCTTTGGCCAAAGGTCAATTAAGTAATAGACCTCCAATGTTCACTAGCACCAATTACACCTATTGGAAAGCTAAGATGAAAATCTATATTCAAGCTGTTGATTTTCAATTATAAAAAATAATCTTGACAGGACCACACATACCTATTAAGAAGGTAGATGGAATAAACATCCCTAAATCGGAAGAGGAATGGGATGAATATGATGCGAAAATGGGTGAACTTAATGCCAAAGTCATAAACCTTCTTTACTGTGCTTTGGATGCAAATAAGTTTAATCGGATTTTTACTTGCACTTCGATAAAAAAAATTTGGGATAAACTATAAATTACACAAAAGGTACTACCCAAGTAAAGACCTTTAAAATTAATATACTTGTGCATAATTATGAACTGTTCAAAATGGAACCAAATGAGACTATATCTGAAATGTTTGCTAGATTTATAGATATTATTAATGGTTTGAAAAGTCTTGGCAGGGTATATTCCAATATTGATCTAGTACACAAGATTCTTTGATCCTTACCGGATAAATGGGATCCTAAAGTTACTACAATACAAGAAGCCAAAGACTTAAACATACTTCCACTTGATGAACTTCTTGGTTCTTTGATTACCCATGAACTGATAATGCAACACCATAGTGAAGATGACAACAAGAAAAAGAAATCTATAACATTCAAGGCAGCAGCAGGGATTAAGAAGTAAGAAGAGGAAAAGGAGAAGAAAGCCCCTCCTCGGATGAAGAACTAAGAGATGATGATATAGCACTAGTTATGAGAAGATTCCAAAGATTTATGCACAAAAAAAAGTTAAGATACTGGAGGAAGCACCTTAGCAAAGGTGAACAAAGCAAAGAAAAAGACAAAGACAAAGACAAGGAAAAGGAGCAACTACCTATTTGTTATGAATGTAAGAAGCCAGGGCACTACCATTGTGAATATCCTACACCGAAAAAGGGATACAATAAGAAGAAAAAGAAAGCAATAATAGCTGCATGGAGTGACAGCGATGAATCCACTTCCAATGAAGACGAAGAAACATCAAAATCAGCAAATATATGTTTAATAGGTCTAGAAGATAAGGTAACATCTAGTGAACCCATTTATGAATTTACTTATGATGAATTACATACTGCTATTCAATAGTTTCTAACTGAATATAAAAAGGCTGGTTTGAAAATCAAATCCTTAAAAAATAATTATAACATATTATTGAAAGAAAAGAATGAGATTTCTGAAAAGAACAATCTATTATAAAAGGAATAAAGTAATGTTTTTAGAAATTGTAAAATGTTATAAGCTGAAAAAGATGAATATTTTGAAAAGAATAAAGGTTTGCAAAATGAAATGGATAAACTCAAGCCTCTTGTTGATAAATTAACTTTAAGTTCAAACAAACTTGAGCTAATCCTGAAAAATCAAAAGAAAAATTCTAATAATAAAGCTAGAATTGGGTATAATACAATGCATATAAATAAATTTTCAGCTTCAAAACCTTATGTATCAAAATTTTAGCATCCACTTCTTTTCAAAAGTCAAAAGTAGTTTATTTTTACTGTAATGGGGTTGGACATAAGGCATATGAATGCAATCTGAGAAGGAAAAATAAAAACAAAGTAAAAAGGATTTGGGTTCCTAAAGGAATCATAGCTACTAACCATCAAGGACCCAAGAAATCTTGGATACCTAAAAATTTCACTTGATTATTTTACAGGAATGTCTTGTAGCCCAAAATTTAAAGAAGAGATGGTATCTAGATAGCGGCTGTTCAAGATATATGACAGGTGATAAAGATCAATTCATCACCCTTGAAATAAAAGAAGGTGGAATGGTTACATTTGGTGACAATGGCAAGGAGAAAATCATTGAAATTAGTAAGATCAAAATTATCCCTTCTACTCATATTGAAAATGTATTACTGGTAGACAAATTGAAGCATAATCTATTGAGCATTAGTTAATTATATGATAGAGGCTTCAAGGTTTTATTTGAATCTTCAATATGCATAGTAACTAGCTCTCTTGATTCTAGTATTAGGTTTGTTGGTCATAGACCTGGAAATATTTATATAGTAGACTTGAATGATCTAGCTATATCAAGTAGTACAAGTCTAATGGCTATGAATGCTAAAACCAAGGAATCTAGTTTACTTTAGCATAGAAGATTGGGTCATGCTAGCATGCATACATTAGCAAAATTAATTTCTAAAGACTTAGTTAGAGGTTTACCAAAGTTTAAAGTTGATTTTGATCATGTTAGTGATGCATGTCAATATGGTAAACAAACTAAGAAGAATTTTAAATCTAAAAATATTATTTCAATATTAAGACCCTTAGAACTACTATACATGGACTTATTTGGACCAACTAGGACTACAAGTCTGGGAGGTATGAAATATGGACTTGTGATAGTAGATGATTTATTCACAATTCACTTGGATTTTGTTTTTAGCATACAAAGATGAAGCCTTCAAAGTTTTTCAAAAATTTTATAAAAAGATTTCAAATTAGAAAAATCTTTCAATTATTTCAATTAAAAGTGATCATGAAATCAAATTCGAAAATCAATACTTTGAAGAATTTTGCATAGAACATGGCATTGATCATAACTTTTCAACCCCTAGAACACCACAACAAAATGGAATTATGAAAAAAAAAAATAGAACATTGGAAGAGATGGCCCAAACCATGTTGTGTAAAGGCAATCTTCCAAGGTACTTTTGGGCAGAAGCTGTGAACACTGCATGTTACATCTTAAATCATGTTTTGATTAGACCAATTTTGAAGAAAATCCCTTATGAGCTTTGGAATGATAGAAAACTAAATATTCATTACTTTCATATTTTTGGATGTACATTGTTATATCTTAAACAATGGAAAAGATAACTTAGAAAGTTTGATGCAAAATCTGATCAAGATATATTTCTTAGATATTCAACCACAAACAAAGCATATAGAGTTTTTAACAAAAGAACTTTAACTGTTGAAGAATCAATTCATATTGTTTTCGATGAATCTAATCTCATACCTTTAAGAAAAGAAGAGTGTATTGACAATGATGTAGGTTCCCTAAATGATGGAGTAAAGGACATGAGCTTGAAAGAAAAGCAAGTTAAGCAAGAAAAGGAGAAGGTAAGTGCGAAACATGATGAGCTACCAAAGGATTGGAGATATGCACATTCTCACCCTAAATAATTGATTATTGGTGTTCCCTCACAAGGAGGAAGAACTATGTCATCTTTTAGAGATACCTTTGACTATTTAGTATTTATTTCTCAAGTTGAAGCTAACTACATAGAGGAAGCTAAAAATGATCCATATTGGATGATGGCTATGCGGGAGAAACTTAATCATTTGAAAGGAACAATGTATGGATCTTAGTAGCTAGACCTAAGGAACATCCTGTCATAGGTTCTAAATGGATTTTTAAAAATAAATTAGACGACAAAGGCAATGTAGTTAGAAACAAGACTAGATTAGTTGCTAAAGGATATAACCAAAAGAAAGGAATAGATTTTGATGAGACTTATGCACCTGTAGCCAAATTAGAAGCCATAAGACTCTTACTTGCATTTGCATGTCACATGGAATTTAAACTTTTTCAAATAGATGTAAAAAGTACTTTTTTAAATGGATCTATTGAAGAAGGAGTTTTTGTGGAACAACCTTTCAATTTTGAAAATCATTCTTTTCCAAATTATGTTTTCAAACTAAACAAAACTTTATATGGTCTAAAACAAGTACCTAGAGCATGGTATGAGAGGTTGAGTAAGTTTCTTTTAGAAAATGATTTCAAAAGAAGTAGAGTAGATATAACATTGTTTATCAAAAGAAAAGATGATGAATTATTAGTTGTACAAATATATGTTAATGATATAATCTTTGGTGTAACTAATGAAACTTTATGTCAAGAATTTGCCAAGCTAATGCAGGAAGGATTTGAAATGAGCATGATGGGTAAACTCACTTTCTTCCTTGGACTGCAAATCAAACAAACAAAGGAAGGGATATTCATCAACCAACAAAGTATATCAAAGAACTCTTGAAGAAGTTTGGGATGGAATCTACAAAAGAAATTGGCACACCCATGAGCCTATCTTGCAGACTTGATAAAGATGAAGAAGGTAACAAGGTTGATCAAAATTATATCGAGGTATGATTGGATCTCTACTTTATTTGACTATAAGTAGACCTGATATACTATTTAGTATTTGTATATGTGCAAGATTTCAAGCTAATCCTAAAGAATCACATATACTTGTTCTTTAGAGAATCATAAGATATCTTAAAGGTACATCAAACTTAGGATTATGGTACTCTAAACCTTCATCTTTAAATTTAATAAGTTATTCAGATGCTGATTATGGTGGTTGTAGAATTGATAGGAAGAGCACTAATGGCACATATCAATTTCTAGGATTGAACTTAATCTCATGGCATAGTGAGAAACAAAACTCCATGGCACTATCTACTGCTGAGGCAAAGTATATGGCTACAGGGAGTTGTTGTGCTCAAGTGTTATGGATTAAGCAACACTAGAAGATTATGATGTTATTCAATCTAAAATTCTAATCAAATGTGATAACACAAATGCTATCAACTTAACAAAGAATCCTATTCGGCACTCGAGAACTAAGCATATTGAAAATAGACATCATTTCATTAGAGATCATGTTCAAAATGGTGATATTAAACTTGAATTTATTTGTATTAAAAAATAACTAGCTGACATCTTTACTAAACCCTTAGTGAGGATAGATTTTAAATGATCAGAGAAGAATTAGGCCTTTATGATTCTTTTTAGAGTTTTAACCTAATTTCTTCAAAAATTAAGGAAAAATTATCTAGATGACTTCCATCACATGTTTAAGTTAGATACATACTTTTCTTAGTATTTTTCTAGGAATATAAATCTTTTTCCCAAATTTTTGAATCATTTTTCTTGGTTCTGCTCGAGCTAACTTGAGCAGAAAAACTCTCTGGGCGAGCCGACTGGATGACGGAATTACTTAAGGACCGTAAGCCCTAAGATTTTTTTTTACCTTACTATTTCTTATTGAACCCGAGCCTAGAGAGAGACCTTTCCCCTTTAGCCCTAGGGACCACTCAAATCCCTTAGATTCTAGATCAATGGCTCCCAAGAAGGCAGTAGCAAAAAAAAAATAGATGGCTCCGAGCACAGTTTAAGCAAAAGAAGATCGAAGAGAAGACAAGATGAGCCGACTCTTCAAGAATTGCAAGCTCCACCTCCTCCTCAGTGACAAATCATTCAAATGGGAAATAGACCGATAACTTCAGGTAGAAAAGTAGATTTTGGATTTCTTGAACAATAACATTTTCGCATCGGTGATTGGATAAGAGCATAGGGATGGGAGTTCTTCTGTTCTTTGGATGTCCACACTTATCCCACACTAGTTATAATATTCTTTAAGCACCTATCTTTTGGCACACACCAAACCCTTTCTACTGTGAAGGGCATTACTATTTCAGTGGATGAAGCTAGGTTGAGTAGAGTACTACAAATGCCTAAGACTGGAAAATGTTATATGAACATCAAGGATAGGCAAAATAATTTGAGGGTTGTTCTAGAAAGAAGAAATGTGGAAGGCATCTCCAATGTTTAAGCTAATAGACTATCACTCAAGATGCGCCTGCTCCACAATATCATTAGCAAGGTTTTCTTGCCCAGGACAGGGCATTTTGATTGGGTGAGCGAGCGAGATCTTATGTTCATGAGATACATGATTGAGGGGGAGGCCCTTAATCTGCCATTCATCATGATGACACAGATCAGAGATGCAGCTTGTAAGGCCAGAGCATGTCTATCCTATGGGATGGCCTTCACCCTACTATTTCAGGACTGTGGTATTGATCTATCTGGAGAGGATAGTAGACCCGTTCTGCACACTGACAGGTATTCTGAGAAATCACTTCACAGAATGGGGTATCATAAAGTTGAAGGTGTATGGATAAAGAAAGTATTAGGACAAGTTCACTCAGATGATGATGATGAGGATGAGGATGACATCCTAGATGATGTTGAGACTGCTAAGCAGACTGGAGATGATGAGGATGAGCATGATGATGAGGCTAGACCCTCAAAGCTAGCACCTGCCACACCACCTCCGTCAGTACCTTTAGAGCCAGCACTGGTGGATAGCAGCATGATTCTGAGTAGATGAGGGTACTTAGAGATGATATTTCTTCTCTCAGATTTGACCTTCAGACAATTCGAGCAGAGGTTCACTTTAGGATTGATCAGCTACAGACTAAGGTCGGAGATGGTTTCAGCAGGATCTTAGCAACTCTACATCTGAGCACCTCAGCTCGACCTTCTGCATCACCTCCTTCACCACAGATGATGGATAGGATTATGGACACACTACTGATTAGCAGGCTGATGTGCACTCTACAAATCCACATGTTATGGACACACCAACACCAGAGGTAGAGCAGCCAGAGTAATGCATTCATGATACTCTTGCCACATAGATTCTGTCTGGGACCAATACTCTAGCATTATCTGATGCTTTTACTGATCAGAGGACTCCATTGATTTCAGCTTCTGAGTCAAAGCTTACTCCTCCACCAGCACCTACTGAAGCCAGACCTAAACCTAGACAGTATCATAGATCTAGAGCTCCTGCTAGACCTAGAGCTGGACCTTCCTTTAGGACCAAAAACATGACCCATCTGACTCCTAGACCATATGCTTTTAGGGTTATGGCTACTGTTGTATTAGATCTTCCATCTGATGAGGACTAGCCTCATAGATGTCTTTTTATGTTGTGCTTCATGTATGTTATTGTGTTACATGTACTGAACTAAAATTCACTATTTATGACAATCATATTTACTTCTTTTTACTCTATAAATGTGTGATGATATATAATTTTATAGTAAGGGGGTTCATTTATACCTTTTGTTGATGACAAAAAGGGGGAGTAATATAATGCGATGCATGAAAAATGATAATATTATTTGATGCAAGAAAATATGAGGAAAATATGAAATTACAATGGAAAATGTGTGATGCAAGGAAAATTATACTGTGCAATGTGTGTGCAAAATGCTTGAGCAAGGGGGAGTATATCTCAAAAAATTACAATGAGCCTTGGAATACTTTTAAAAATCTGCAAATTACAATGAGAAATTAGTTAGAATGTATTGACAGCCTTAACATTTCACTCAACAGCTCTGACACCTCAATTAACTTATAAAGCTCTGATACTTTAGTTAACTTGTAAAATGAACTCTTATGTCTTCTTACAATAAACCAAATATAAGTTGTAACTTGAATTGCTTGATATGACATACTGTATAGCATATTCTAAACTCACTTACTCTGATACAATTGCAAATGTAAAGGTACTTATTCTTTCCATACTCAGTATTTTGTCATCATCAAAAAGGGAGAGATTATTGATCCCTGGAATGATTTTGATGATTACAAAATATTAGAACAAGCATTTGATACTGATACTTTTTAAGTGTTTAAGAAGTTTTTGTAAGGCATTTCTAATGAACATTCATCAACCCTATGTTTTTCAAGACCTTTGGAATGAATCCATGTATTCAAGAAAAATTTCATGTATTTTTCATGTATTTGAGAGCCCTAATAAATTCAATTATATATTCATGAAAAATGGGCCAAATCAATGTAATTTTAAGTATAAATATTTTAGAATAGGTTTAGAATGTGTTTGAAAGAAGTTTGAAGCTATTTGGAAGCCTTTGAAGAAGTTTCAACTGAGCCGACTCTAATAGATATAGCTGATACATTTCTTGGCATGGCACAACACTTTTCTGATACAAAACATTCGAGCCGACTCTAAGAAGATCAAAACCAACTCTCATAGAGTGACAGAAAATTGCTTCTGAGATTTCAATCATCCAAGCCAACTCTAATTTGACATGAGCTAACTCTCACAGACTGCAAAATTACTTCACTAACAATTCGAGCCGACTCAAGTTCTGCGAGCCAACTCGAATTCCAGGATTTCAATAGTAACGGCTAGTTCTAAAATTCAGTTTTTTTGAGCTAAAGCCTCCCAACGGCTAGTTTTCGATTCCCAAGAGATTCTAATGGCCATATTCATCTGGGAACACTTCAAGAAGCTATAAATGAAAGATTTAAGGTAAGAGAAAAGAGCTTTTATGAGAGTATTGAATATACTAAGAGCTTTCAAGTGGAACTCAAGTTCTCCAATAACTTCTAACTAACTTCTTCAGTTAATCTTTGAAGAGTTAAGAGAGTCTTGAAGAGTAATGAAGAAGCACTCAAAAAGGCCTCGTTAAGAACTTCAACTGCAACCATTCAATACATTGGATTTATTTTAATGTTACTTCTTTTGTTAACTCTATTTTTGAGTTGTTACAAGTACAGCAGGTGGCTGTAGCTTATGAATTTGCTTTAGTTATTGGTTAGTTTGAAAACCAAGTTGGGTTGTTAGTGAGCCCAGAAAAACTGACTTTGTATTGGATTTTGGATTGTGAGCCCATAGAAAAACAATGCGATTATATCAGGGTAAATATAGTGGAAATCCAAGAGTGCACCTTGGATAGTAGATGTAGGAGCTGGGTTACTCTGAACCACTCTAAATCTTGTTGTGTTTCTGTTTGCTCTTGCTTCTGTATTGTTATTTACTTCTACACGCAATACTCTATTTACTTCACTCACCATACTAAATTTCAAAAGGCACATACTTGCTAAAATTTTTTCTAACCCAATTCACCCCCTCTTGGGTTGGCCAACTGGACAACAAAACTTGGTGATACCTAAACTCAAGAGGTTGGTACCCGGTTGGGCACTCACTCTTAAAGTGAGTGGGGCTCAAATAAATTTGTTGTACTGAGAGAAAGGGTGCTCTACTATAAGGGTTCATTCTCTTGGCATTAATTCAGTCATCAGATTATTCTGATTATTTGGATATATAATCAAAGTTTTAGATCATAATAATTTTTATTTATTTATGTATTTATTTATTATTTTTTTATTTTTATTTTTATTTTATTTTTTGAGAGGAGTGGTGAGATGAAGAATGAGAAGAGTTCTAAAAAAAGGGCCTAAGAATCCTAGAGTTAAGAGAGAGAGAAGAAGAATTAGTTAGGATTTGGTATTATTTACAAATATGTTAGCATACATCGACTCTCTATCCTAGGGTTATCCTAAATCTAGACAGCTCTTAACTACCAAGACAACCTTGGAACCCTCTAAGTCAGAAACTGACTAATTAACTGGCCAGGTAAGGATAAGATCGGTGGGGTCCCTCTATTGCTTTCCTTAGGTATTAATTAAAATTGGCCAGGTCAGTCAATGGAATCAATTAAAAATTACCTTTCTTCAAGGTTACATCATCCTTGAACCCCTTTTCTAAATATTAGTCAATCAGCCAATCTTGACTCGGCCCAACACTTTTGGATACCTTCTCCTATTAAGCTCGAGTTCCTTAGGGGCTGACATCTAATTAATTTTAATTAATAGGATTAGGTCAATACAAGATGCAGGGTGGTAGTTAGTGGGCCAAGGAAGGGTTATCAACTTTCCACCTTATGTTGTTTATGGGTTAATACCCTTAAGATGTTTTATGAAAATATGCCATGCAAAAAAAGAAAGATATCCCAAACAAATAAAAATCTTTTAAGTTTTAATTAGTTACTCTATTTTAGTTAAGTATTATGGGATATTTTTATTTTATTTTTATATTATATTATTTCAAGCAAGAAAGATAAAAGGTAGCTTTTAATCTTGGTTAGTTAGATGTGAGAAAAAAAGACTAAAATTAGGCTAAGCAAATAAAGAAACTACATATCTTATAATTAAGGTAAGAAATTAAATCAGTATTTAAGTCAATTAATTAAATAGTCAAGTAATTTTTTTTGGATGAATTTTAAAGAGGAAGAAACTAAAAAAGGATTTTTTTTAGGTTAGTTTAAAAAGAAAGGAACTAATTAAAAGGAAGAAACCAAAAAAAGATTTTTTTTTGTTAATTTGAAAAAGAGGATAGTAGTAAAAAAGGAAATGGATCTAAAAAAAATTAGATAGATTTTTTTTTAAAAAAAGGAGACTAATAAAAGGAAATAAAAAAAGGAAATTTCTTTTGGTTAATATGAAAAGGCAAAAATTAATTAGAAGCAACTAAAAAAAAGAAAATTATCTAAGGTTAGGATTGATCTCACCAAAATCATAAAAAATTCCTTCTCCTTTTTTTTTTTTTTATTTTTTTTAGCTTTTTTTTGGATCTGCAAAAAAAAAAAAGAAAAATTAGTACACCATATTCATAAGAAATCAAAGAGATCAAAATTATTATTATTAGCATTCGTGCCTTCCCAGCAATAGTGCCAAAAACTTGATAGGAGCATGATGTTGTCGTTAAAATACCATGGCTATCAGTTTAATTAATTGACTTCTAAATTAAATTAAGATATGTAGAAAGGGTGAGTCGGGTCGAATCCATAGAGAAGGCAGTGCGTAAAAGAAATTGAAATCTTTGATTTTAATAGAAAAAGAAAAGAATGATTTGAAGTCAAAAAAAAGATGCTCAAAGTGCAACAAAGAAATAAAACTCGGTACGTTCTATCTATTAGTCGGATCTTAGCATCTACTTGCAAGAAAAATAAATAATAGAAATTTAAATTGCATAAAAAAATTGATTACAAGGAATTGAAATAATAACTAAATAAACTAAAAAAAACAGTAACAAAGACTGGAAGTGGATTGGCGCAGCTTTGTCGGGAAAATGGTCGAGAACTCCCTTCTTATTTTGTACTCCTCGGAGCAAACTGGCTTTCTCTACTTCTTCCTCCTTGGATTTTGATCTAGAGATCGGTGTAGGCGAAAAGATGGCATAGAAGACATTTTCTCCTCTAAGAAACCTCACTCTTAGAGGCCAACCCGTAACCTAAAGCTAGACCTCCTACCCTATATTGTACTCCTCTCTCCAAGATGATTTCTTCTATAGCACAAGGATCCTTTAAATAGAGTTTAGGGAAGGTTTAGGTCAAGTCAGATCAATATGAGTCATGGGATGGTTGATTTATGGTGTCTCTGGACCGTTTGATCATCTAAATCACACAGATCATACTTTAAGCAAGAATCCTTATCAACCATTAGATCAATGCTTTGAATAGCCAGGATCAACAGGATGCCATGGATCAGGGAGGAGACCATGGGAGGGAGGAGTAGCCATAGGACCTCAGCACTTGGGGAAGATGGCAGATCAGAGGAGAAGTGGGCAGTGGTAGCATGGGGAAGGCAATGAGCGACGGCAACCTAGGGAGGAGCTAGCGGCACTGGGCGGTGGCTGGGAGGAAGAGGGTAGCAGGTCCGATGGAGGCCGGTGGCGACAAGAGGATGGGGAAGAATAGTGAGGAGAGGGTGGCTTGGGCAGTTTCTTGGTCTACATCAGGGGATAGGAGCAGCAATGAGTAGAAGGGTGATGGCTGGATCGGACTAGGGAAGAGGGCCGGGATGGGGAGGTTGCGGAAGGTGGGCTCTGGTGGAGGAGAGGGTGGCTCAGAGGCAGAGGACCGACGATGAATGGTGGAACATGGAGTGGGGGCGGTGGCGTGCGATGGGAGAAGATGACCGATGGAGGGTGGTGGCCGATGGTGTTGGTGGTGGCGGCTCATCCTGGCTGGAAACTAACTCCCGGTGTCTCCCCCGGCTACGGGAGGTGACTTGATGGCTCCAGTGATCGGTGGATTGGAATAGAGAAGATGGTAGCATGTTCAACAGTGGCCGATCCAAAATCAATGAAGACTGGTGATTTGATGTTTTTCCCGATCGGAAACCATCTCCCGGCAACTCCTCCGACCACGGGCAATGAACAGGCGGCGTCTCTAGCGATCGACAGCTCAAAATGGCAAAGATGGTCCATGGACAGGATCCATGGACTGGTAACAATGGCTACCCATGGACCAGAAGGGCATCCGTAGGCCAAGCGGCCGGTCCATGGTGGACCGGCTACTTTAATATCTATGTATTTTTTTTAATAAATTTAAAAATTAAATTTTGGACTTATTCAAACTCCGAATCGCGTGTCGTTTATGTCGTTGGATTTCAAAAATCAAACTCTACATAATGACAATCTTTTTTCCTATAAATAATATTTAAAAGTATCAATTTGATATAAATAATGATAGTTTAATTATTAAATTAATATTTTTATATGTGTATATAATATAATTATCATCATGCTATCAACAAGATCATGATCAAATATCATTTTTCCATACCCCGCCTTGATAACATATTGGATATGATGGTCGGAGCTACTATGTTTTCAAAAATAGATCTTAAAACTAGTTACCATGTTCGAATCAGACCAAGAGATAAGTGAAAAATAACATTTAAAACTAAGGATAGTTTGTTTGAATGGTTAGTTATGTCTTTCGGATTATCAAATGCATCTATCACATTCATGAGACTCATGATAGGTATTGAGATCATTTATGGGAGTCTGTGATGTTGTTTATTTTGACGACATTCTTATCTATAGTAAATCCAAGAAGGAATATTTAGACCACCTTAAGCAAATTTATTAAACCTTAAGAGTTAAAAATCTATATACAAACATAAAGAAATGCGCCTTTATGACTAATCATGTAGTCTTCTTAGGTATTGTTGTTATACCTGAAGGTACATTTGCTGACCCTGAAAAGGTTAAGGTGATAGTAGAATTGCCAATACCTCATAACATCCAGGATGTTTAAAGTTTTCATAGTCTAGCTATATTTTATCGATGATTTATAAAAGGGTTTAGCATCATTATAGTCCCAGTTATCGATTATATTAAGAAAGGCTAATTTAAGTGGACTAATAATATAGAAAGAGCCTTTCAAGAGATCAAGGAGCGAATGAATAAAGCACCCATACTTAGATTACTTGATTTTTTCAAAGTATTCAAGATTGCTTGCGATGCT
Source organism: Areca catechu (assembly GCA_021397845.1). Classification (NCBI taxonomy): domain Eukaryota; kingdom Viridiplantae; phylum Streptophyta; class Magnoliopsida; order Arecales; family Arecaceae; genus Areca; species Areca catechu. Next base: position 101,293,549 of record CM038038.1, read on the forward strand.
TTAGGAATTGGAATATATGGCATTTTGAGTCAAGAAGGATATTCTATAGCCTTCTTTAGTGAGAAACTTAATGAAGCTAAATAAAGGTACTCCACCTACGATAAAAAACTTTATGATGTAATAAAGCACTTTGGTATTGGATACATTACTTGTTACCACTTGAATTTATCCTATACTCTGATCATGAAGTACTTAAATTCTCGCATTCATAAAAAAATTAAGCCCTAGGCATGATAAGTGGATAGAATTTCTTTAGGCTTACACTTTTATACTAAACATAAGTTAGTACTAGAGAACAAAATGGCCAATGCACTTAGTCGACGAGTTATCCTTTTATCTGTCTTGAGTTCTAAAGTTATGGGATTTGAGAAGCTTAAGGATAAGTATGAGAAATGCCCAAACTTTGGTAAGGTTTTTAAAACCCTACAAAATGGGCCATCAATCGAGTATTGCGAATTTATCCTACAAGATGACTTTCTTTTCAAAGAAAACAAGTTGTGTGTACCTCGGACATTAGTTGAAGACTTTTTAATTTGGAAAGTACATGCCAAAGGTTTAGTAGGATACTACGACAGGAATATGATGATAGAGGCATAGGAGCCCAATTCTATTGGCCCAGTCTTCAATAAGACATTGCCCGTGTAGTAACCCAGTATAGAACATGTGCGGTAGCAAAGTAAACTAAGAACACCAGTTTATACACTCCTCTGCCAGTTCCTACTTGCCCATAGAAAGATATGAGTATAGACTTTATGTTAGGATTGACATGAACTCTAAGAAAACATGACTCTATTTGTATTGTAATTGATCAATTCTCTCAAATGGCTCACTTTCTATTCTGTTCAAAAATATCAGGTGCTTCTAAGATAGCATATCTTTTTCTTGACAAGATTGTTAGGTTACATAAATTATCTAAATCTATAGTATTTGATAGGGATGTCAAATTCATGAGCTACTTTTAGAAGACCTTGTAGCACATGTTGGGAATAAAACTAAAGTTATCTTCTGCTTATCACCCTCAAATAGATGGCCAAACTAAAGTAATGAATAGAAGTTTAGGAAATCTACTAAGATGTTTGGTTGATGAACATGTGTCAAATGCATATGTTTGTATGCCCGTGGAGTAGGATCATTTAAGATTTTGAAATGATTAGGATCAAATGCATATGTCGTAGATCTACTATCAAATTATGGAATTAGTACTATATTTAATATATCAGATCTGGTAGCTTACTAGGAACCAACAACAATACCCAGTGATTTATTTAAGCCTATTTCATCATTTGAGAGTGAACCCTTACCTAAGTGTCCACTTCCAAAAACATAAATTTGTAAGAGGTATGAATAGATAGTAACCACATGGAGATAAAGATATCAACACTTCCTTGATCGTTGGAAAGGTTGTCCCAAGTCAAATGATTCTTAGATTACTCATGATGAGTTGCAGAGGATTGCCCCAGACCTTCTTGAGCAATATTTAAGTAGAGTTGTCACACACTCAATGGGGTCGAGTTTTTTTCCATTCTAGAAGTGTTGCCCAGTAAGCAACCCAAAAGGGAGGGTAAATTGGATTTCTAAAAATTATTTGCAAGTATGTATGCCAATTCAATAATCAATACAAATGCTAGTGAGATGCAAGTGTTGTGTGCTTTTAAAGAGTATGCAGCAGAAATTTAAATTGCAATGAAAGTAAGAGCAAATAGAAAGAAACAGTCAATCACAAATACAAGGCAAGTATAGTGGTTTAGTGCTCTCAAATGCACCTACGTCCACTGTCCAAGGACCACTTGGAAATTCACTATAATCACTCATGATTACAGTCGATTAGTTTTCTGGGCTCACTAATCAAAATATCTTTTGATTTTCACAAGGCTCACCAAAAGAAACCTCTTGGTTTTTAAAGGCTAACCAAAAATCTTCTTGGTTTTCAACTAAGCTAACCAAAAATCTCCTTGGTTTTTAACTAGGCTAACCAAAAATCTCCTTGGTTTTCAACTAGGATAACCAAAAATCTCCTTGATTTTGTTTTTAGGCTCACCAAAAACCTTGATAAAACAAAGTATGAATTGAAGTAAAGAATACAAGAAAAGCTTTCTAATAAAAGCCGTTATCTTTTGAAGCTTGATGAAGATGCTTGTCTTCAATTCGATGAAGTCTCAATCAATGCTCAAAAGGTTGGACTTGAATGCTCTTGATTGCTTTGAATGCTTGAAGACTTCTTTAGCTTGGAAGTAGTTGCTCTCAATGAATGTGTGAGTGAATGAACTTTCTTTTCTTCCTTTTTCACTTCTCTCTTCTTTCTTTATGTTTTTTGTTGTGTTCCATTTGAAATTAATTCACTTAAATACCATCCCAAGGCCTAAAAGATAGTTTATGACTGTTAGACATGAGAAATTAGCCATTATGAGCTAAAAGGGCCAAGTTCTGTATTTGAAAAACTAACCGTTACAGTTCCCAGAACTCTAAGTGTCGACACTTCAGCCTTTGAGTCTACACTTAGGGTCGACACTTGGTTCCCATGAGTAGACACTTAGTTCAAAATTTAGCTTTGAAGCTCTCTGAAAATCTCAGGTGAGTCGACACTTCATCTGGTGAGTCGACACTTGATATGAGTCCTGAATTTCAACATGTTCTGTAAAAAAATTTGTCTCAGGCTTTGAGTCGATCCTTGAGTCGACACCTTGAGTCGATACTCGAATGGCATGAGTCGACACTTCAAGCATGTCTTCTGAAACTTTTTTCTGCGTGCCGTCTTGAGTCAATACTTGCACTGTCATGAGTTGATACTTGAACTGTGAGTCGACACTTGCTGAAACTGTTTCAAAAATGACTGAAACTCTACTGAATCTTTTTTCAACTTGACTCTTTAATTCCTTTCAAGCAAATCTTAGATACTTAAGTCTATTAAATATTGATGTTTCATCCATAGAAAGGGCTTCTTCAATCATTTAACAAGCAATTCAATTTGACTAACTTGATGAGTACCTTTTTCTTAATGAAAATATACTTTAACAAATTGTTAGTACTCAATTATACTTAAATATTTTGTTAATTATCAAAATGAATAATGGAGTCAACAAGAAGAATTAAAAAGGATATCAGTTTATCTACAAAGCCAGTTCAGACTCAAGCACAAGCACAATGATGATCTAGAGTATCGACGGTACCAGCAGTATCGTTATGGCTATGGAGGCTTAATTATCCCTTACCTTTGTTGCTTTATTATTTTTTTAGTTGACTTATTATACACTTAATTGGATTTGTCAATTGGGTTAATTATTTTATTTATATGGATTCATGCTTGGGTTGTGTAGCATTTCGAGGTTCATTAGTAGGACTCCCTAATAAGATATGCCACCATATATTTAGTATCACATTTTTTTATCATATAATTTATTGGCCAAACATTGGATGGCGTGCAAGCTTGGGTCCATAAGGTTTATCACCACATATAGATAGATCAAGGCTAAGGATGGAGCTTTAATTTAATTTTAAATGAAAGTTGTTTTTAAATTTTAGTCATCATGTTATTCCATGAAGAGTCTATATATACTTTATTTTATACTTTTGCTTATATAAAGGCCTTGGAGTCATGAAAAAAAGTATTTTTTTTCTAATTATTTTTATCTTAATATCATGATTGTGAAATTGGGATGTGAAGCTCGAGGGTGTGAAGCCCTGATCCTGTGCCAACTATCTCCTCTTCTTGCTTGCACCACCTTTCCCTCTTCCATCTTCTATGCCCAATTTTTTCTCATTCCATACCATCTCTTATATTTCTATCAGATCTAATTTTTTTTTCTCTTTGTTAATAGATCCCCTTAACCAATCATGAAGAAATTTCAACAATACATTAAAGTTCATGGCTCTAACAATTCCTTCAGAACTAGAAGCCTGAGATCCGCTCTAAGAAATATTGCTCAACCTAGATCTTGAGATCCTTAGTATCTTAATAAGATATAGTTTATATTTTAATTCCATACTTGTTGTTGGCCATATAGTAAGTTAAGTGTTCCCTCCTTGGACTGAATATGATACAACTAAAGCAAATCAATTCTAATCTAGGTAGTTTCTTAACCAGCCTATGATTCTTTTCCTAAATAGTCTTAAATCTATTATAGATGGATAGAAATATTTAAATATCTTGCATTTTCACTTACATCTTTACTTGAATTTACTTAGTTGCTGTATTTATAAATTAGAACTTGCATTGTCTCGCATCAACCAAGATGTTGGTCTTGCTGTCATCACTTGCATACTCCTTCAAGTCCTTGATGACTACTTTTCTAGTAAGGAAGAGCACCATCAAGATGGAGGAGATGACTTCAGTGCTATTCCAAAACATGGTTCTCAGGTGGTAGACCAAACTTTAAGTTCAAGCAAAAATTTAGGATTGGTGATTTCTAAAGGAGCTGGCGTAGAAGATGAAGCGATAGAGGATCATAAGGTGGGCTATCCAGGTCGAAGGATGTGAGTAAGATCAAGTACTACTAGTATGATGAGCTGGGATATTGTGTTTGAGATTGCCCATAGCTTAAAAATTGGACGAAGGCTACTATGACGGTGGCCGATAGTAGAGATGGTGATGGATACTATAGTGATGTACTCATAGTATCCGATGAGATATATCCTTCCTGGTAAATTTTAGATTCAATATATCCATATCATATCTATTATAAAGAGGAACTGTTCGACACTCTAGAGAGTATAGAGAGTTCTGTTCACTTGCTAGACAGATCAATCTGTGCAATCGAGGGCGTCGAGATAGTCAGCTTGAAGATACATTATGGGATAGCAAAAAAATTGGATAAAGTTTGATACATATATAGTTTCATATCTAATTTTACTCAACAAACTAGATTCAAATGACTATACATGGAGAGCCAATGATGGAATCCTGAAGGTCATATGCAATAGTAGGATTGTTTTGTAGGGAAAGAACCTCGGAGGACATAACCTCTTAATAAGGAGTCTAGTGCTAGGTGGAATCCTTGGTGCAGATGGGAACTCGATGCGAGATGGAGCTTCGGGAGCAGGTAGATCGGGCATGAGATGAAAGACTTAGGAGGAGAACAAGTGAAGTTCATAGTGAAGTTCCTATTACTGCATAAAGCTTCTCCGAGCAGGTCCCAGGTCGAGTTGAACATAGCATGCAACGGAGATAGGATCGAGTAGCCTAGCTTGACTCCCATGTTTATCCATTCATAAATAGCAGGTATTTGTCCTAGGGCATGGATGTGAGATCCTTCAAGAGATTTCAAAGTCAAGTGGAGGTCGAGCATCAAATCGAGATGAAGGTTGTTAGGGTAGCACCTTGATGCATGCACCCACCTATGCACCCAGGCCAGTGCTGCCCAATGAGTGGCCCAAGCTGATGCATGACCTAGCATGCATGTGCACTACCGGCCTAGGCCCAGGTAGCTCCCCCCTTTTTTCTCTATCATAGTCCAGGATGGAGCATGGGATGATGCAATGCATAGAAGTTGTAATGTGGTCCACAATAGTAGGAAAGGAGGTTGACACATGAGATATGCACGATCGAGTGACGAGCACATTCCACATGAAGATCTAATGGTTAGGAGCATATCCGACTTCAATCTAGAGTTGATCCATGTGATTTGCAGTGTAATCAAGGTGATCAAGTGGCCAGGAAGAGTTCTGAGAGTTAAATATGAGTTGTTTGAGGTGCAGGGCTCTGTTTTAGACATGATTTGGATTATTGGACTCCTGGTGAGATGCTCTTCATGCCAGAGGCTATAAAAATAGGGACAGGTGGTCAGGGATATTGTGTGGGATCCAAAAGATTTTTAGAGGGTATGGCTGTGGTAGAAAAGTCTATAGGGGCTAAGAGTTGAGAGCTTATGAGAGGGATTTATGATTTCTTGTAAAGAGAATTATGCGAGATTTAGAGTGAAAGTCTCAATCTTGTAAATATTTATTTTTCTCATAGTGAAACCTTATATACCCAATTGATTATGTATTTTATTTTATTTTTCTCTTCTTCCTTCTCCTATAACATCAACACCGATATCATGATCTTGAAAATGGAGATCTGTATTCTACACGAGAGATTTCCTAAATGAGTGATATTAGTACAGTTGTACCATTACACCCTCCAACTTAAATGACTTTTTTTGGAAAATCTTGAGGAGGTGAGAAGCCTCCCCTTCATATGATATATATTATTCTATAAGAGTGCTTAGGGTAGTTTCTTACATTGAAAGTTAAAGGATATAATGGAAAGGTCTGACAAGATCCAAATACATGATTGTATAATCCCATTGCTATAGTTTATCAGCCCCTTCTTAGCATCTCTAAAAGCTTATCAAAAGAGTCATCTATTTTTTTCATTGTCCAATCTTTAAATAGCTGAATTGCTTGTTTTGCAGTTTCCAAATATAACTGAGCCTCAAATCAAAAGATTCTTTGGTTTTTTCCTTTTTATAAACACCAAAAACTGACTGCACAGTACATCCAAGATAGGTTTAAAATCATGTAAACTTGTTTATTACTTTTATTTATTGTGTGTGCTAGAGGACTATATCATGAAATGTAGTTATAATTCTATCAACCTATTGTAAAAAAATATTGATCACAAGGATTTCAAGTAAACAAAAAGGGATAGGCATACCTTGAAAATAAAGCACCACAAAAAAATGCCAATCAGGGTTTATAATGGTCCAAGATATCTACATAAGTGATTTCCTTTTATAGTGAGAGTAATGAATGTTGCTAGTTCAGGTTGTATCTTAGATGATAAAGAATGATTAATCTTTACTCATGACATCATCCATAAGATTGCACCTTGCATTGATCTCAAAGCACTTCAATATTTTTGTTCCATCTACTTGCACAACTCTTGAAGTGAATATTGTGCAATCCAATGATTGATGTCACAAGAAAAAAAAATTATTATCCCTTGCAAATGATAGAACCCATGTTGCTAGGGGAGACACCAAATCTTTGGTTCACTTATCTGCATGGTACCTCTCACACTCTTGGCCTCACTCCATATTGGTGTATCTTATGTTCAACATCAATTTCCTTAGGGATGGAGATAGGTGACTATCACATGATCCAAGTAATTGATCGAACACCTTACCATCATAATGTCTCCCACCAATGAAGGTAATTGTGGAAGAAAATTCTGTTAGTAAGGGCATGTAATAGTCAAGTCGTGTAGATAGTGAGGGAGAGAAGGGTGACATTGGCTCAATTAGAAACTATAAAAGGCTAATTGAAAATCCCAAAGAGGTAATTTAGCCGGTAACTGAAAGTTTGAGGAGATCATAGTAGAATTTTCCCCTTAACAAAGTGAATGATCTCATAAAAAATGAAAAAAAAAAAAAAAGACAAGTCTTTCATGGATAGAATTTCCAATGGTGGCTTGGAGATTAGGTAGAACTGACCAGTGTTTTCCTCTAGCATTGCTCTCATCTGAACCAGTCCATTTCTTATAACTTTTGATCTCATAACATAATAAATGATCTAAAACAATGACTCAATATTGTCCAAACTCCAAAACTAAACAGATACATGGCCTAAAGGATGTCAAGACTAGTTCAAATTTAGTCTAGAGTTTCTAGACACTAGCTAGCTCATCTAGTCAAATAGTTGAACCAAGTATAACCATCACCGTGGTTTCCATAAGCGATCACTTTCTATTTGTGTTATTAGAATGCTAATTTGCCACTAGCTTACCCTTGTCAATGTCGTTAGTGTGGGTCTAGATTCCAACTATTATTAGAAAATCCCACTCCTTCTAGGTTATTTGAGTTTACATAAATTAACTTGTAGTTTAAGAAAATGTTACTCTTATCCTCCTCCTATTCTTTCCCATTTTTATCTCCACATAAATAGCCTTGGTAAAGTAATAACAGAACTTGCTGCTCCAATATTTGTTCCCTCTTTCTTCCTTTTCTTCTTCTTCTTCTTCTTTTTTTTTGTCACACATAATAAGAGAGATGATAAATCTCCATGAGAAAAATTAAAAGAAAAAATAATAAAGAGGATGCCTCGAGTAGAGGCAGCAAATGGTCCATTTGTAATCGTAAGACTTCCTCATTTTTTTATGTTGAACGATCAATCGATCAATTGATCTAGGGTTTCCTTTCTATTTATTCTCTTCACTCTCGCTACTATAGATAAGAATACTAAGTCCCTAGCTAATGTTGGGTTGTTGACTCTAATTTGACGGCCAAGCCCATTTTATTTAAGCCCGTTTTTTTTTTAACTAAATAAGCATTATGGTATTTTTTATTTAGCTAGAAATCTTATACTTATATGAATTTATTTATTTTCTAACTAAATAAGGATTACAATATTTTTTATTTATTTAAAGATCTTATATCTTGATGGATTAATTTATTTTCTAACTAAATAAAGTTTACAATATTTTCTATTTAGTTAGAAATCTTATACCTCTATAAATAAGAGAATAAGACTATGGATTTATAATGTGACTAAGTAATAGTGAAATAGGGCGAGAAAAGGATATAAAGGAATTAGGGTTTGAGAGATTTTCTCTTCGTATTTTAATCCTGAAATAGTGCATCTCCATTCCATCACCTGTGGACATAGGCATTTGCCTAATCATGTAAAATTATTGTATTCTTTGTATTTACATGTGCCTATTTGCTTGATTTACTCATCTAGAAATCCCAACAAGTGGTATCAGAGCATCGTTGAATTTTTTTGGATGAAATTGATCAAAGTTCATATACACATCAACAGCCACATCATAGGTCCACCCTATCAAAAACTACCATATGTTTCCACATCATTGCCATTCAGAGGATAGCCAAGATCACAAGAAAAAAAGAAATACAATAGTTGTTCATGACTTAGATGATACAAATATCTATTTAGTAATTAACGATGCAGGTATTGAGCATGATGATTGGATCATTGATTTTGCTAGTTTCTACTATATCACTCCTAATAGAGATTGCTTCTACATCTATAAACCCGTAACGAGTGGTACCATCTATCTAAGAGATAATAGTGAATACCATGTTATTGGCATAGGAATAGTTAAAGTGAAGTTATCTGATAATTCAGTTGTAGCATTCTAGTATTTACATTATGTCCCCAATTTGAAGAAAAAATTAATTTAACTAGGCTGTCTATTATCGAAGGGGTATAGAGTACACGCGAGATGAAATATGCACCTTTGGAAGGGATCCCATCAAATTTAGAAGGTAAAGTTGTCACCTGATTCTAGCCTATATAACCTACAAGAAGTCATAGTTTGAAGAACTAAACATGATAGAGGTAGGATAGTACACCTCCAAGAAAAGAGCAATCCACATAATATAATGATTAGTTCTATTAGTATTTTTATATAGCCCATTTAGGGTGTTTTAGGGATAATGGAGTTCTACATTCCTCGAATGGAAGTCAAGATGGATATTTTTGGACTATTGACTCTAATTTGAAGGCCTAAGCATGTTTTATTTAAATCCATTAATTTTTTAACTAAATAAAAATTATAATATTTTTTATTTAATTAGAGATCTTATATCTCTATAGGTTTATATATTTTCTAACTAAATAAAGATTATAATATTTTCTATTTAGTTAGAAATCTTATATCTTTATGGTTTTATTTATTTCTTAACTAAAAAGGGTTACAGTATTTTATATATAGTTAGAAATCTTATATCTTGATGGGTTTATTTATTTTCTAACTAAATAAAGGTTATAGTATTTTCTAGTTAGTTAGAGATCTTATGCCTCTATAATAGGAGGGTAAAGCTATGGGTTTATATTGTGAGCATCAGTGATAGTGCAATAGGGCGAGAAAATAATATAAATGGATTAGGATTTGAGAGTTTTTTTCTTCGTATTCCATTCTTGAAATAGTACATCTTTGTTCCATCCTTGTGGATGAGGGCTTTGACCCAACCATCTAAAATCGTTATGTTTTTTGTATTTGCGTGTGCCTATTTTCTTGATTTACTCATCTAGAAATTCCAATAGCTAATTAACCCTACCAAAAGTAATATAGTAAAAGAAAATAAAAAGAAAGCTAATAAGGAATTAATAATAACCTAGATCAATTACGATGCCTCCACCTTTTTCAATTATGGAGAGTCATCCTGTTAGAGATCACGATGCTTACTCTCCTCAATGTTGCTAGTATGAGTCAGCATTTCAGGCCTTTATGGAAATTGGCCCATCTAATGAAGTGGCAAACATGGGCCGTGAGAAGAGTCCAAGCCCATGCAATATAGTGATAGGGGAGGCAAATTCATCCAAATTAAAGCAACCCCTGAGCCCGATAAGGGCCTATCAACAAAAAGGGGCCAGAAGCCCACCAATGCCGGCATCTAAGCATGGTGGGCATGTGATGGGATGGGGGTTGAAATCTGGTTCTGAGTCATTTAAGGAGGGTGACGCATGGTCAAACTAATGGACCATCATTTAGCGACATTTCCATAGAAGAAGGTGAAGGAAGATCTCTGATCGAAGGTGAAAATGGTTAACTCGAATCAGCCAAGGACCTCTCTTGCAAGCCATGAGAAAGGGCCAAAGGAGGTCACCCCCGCCCTTCTCGTCCAAAGTTGAGAAGCCACCATCTGACAATGGCGAACAGGAGAAAGTTGGTAGTGATTAGTTTGGTCATAAAATAAAAAGATAACCGATCATCTAAACTTGGAGATTTGGGAAAGAAGGAAAAGGGAAAAGATATGGGCCTTAGCGAGCTAGGCCTCCTAACTATTGTAGGCCATGTATGGTGGTGGATAAGATGAAGGCAACCTTGAACAAGGAGGATGGCAGTTCCGGCTCTACTAGGAAGGAAGGGTTGGATCTGATTTGAGGCAAGTATGTCGAAGGCAATGAAAATTTAGCCTCCCATTCTTGATCGGCTCCCTAATAAAGATTTTAATATGGAACACCCAGGGGGTGGGCTAGTCATCATTTGCTTCAACATTTGGAAGGTTTATGCAACAAAACAACCCTGATTTGTGTATGCTTTTGGAGACCCATTTGTCAGGCAATAGCCCTATCCACGTCAAGCATCACTTTCCAATGCCCCGAAGGTTCTATGCCATTGAGTCCCAAGGACTAGGAGGGGGGATCATTATGGTTTTGAGGAATGGGAGAACTTATATTTATGTGTTTACAAACGTAACCAACATATTGTTATTGTTATCATTAAAATAAATAGATTTCCTTAGCTCTTATCGGGTGTATATACTAGTATAGATTATAAGGAGAGATAGGTACTATGGAATGATTGAGTAGAGAGTTCCTTCATTGGTGGCTAGGGACTTCAATTATGTAGATGGAGCTCAGGAAAAAAGGATGGGATAGGCCTTTCATTGATAGCATTAAGACCAGAGAATTTTGAGACATCTCTTGGCCCATATTTATCTAATTCAATAGTCGATAAGGTGGGAACAGGATGTGGGAGTAGATTGATAGGGCTTTTACTACTGCTACCTGTCGGGAATCATGTTCCAAAGCCAATTGTCTACGCTGTAGATGGTTGTGCTATCTTTGTATTTGTATATGAATTTTTAAGAAAAGTTATTTATTTTTGGTTATCCATCATTTTACATTTTTCTATAATGAACTCTTGTATGATGGAATCCTTAGAACTACTTTGTTTTGATATAGAGAGGATATATCAAGTAGTTCTTAAAGTGGTTTACAACCAAAGGATACATTGTTATAGGACGATAATGTATCAAGTGTAGATTGTTGTATGTTATATTTGCTGGTTGTCCTCTTAACCAAGGAGTGTGAAGACACTGGTGTAACATGCAAGTGAAGTGTATGACATTTCACTGAATGTGACCATCTGCAGAGCTCCCTTCTACCAAAAGATTGCTCGCAAAGGGATATGGGTATATGTGTCCCTCAGACCTGAGGTCACCATGGCAGCTTGCAAGCAACTCACTGTACTTTGGTGCCGGACTACCTGGATTTCTAATCCAGTGATGGAAGGTTTCTGAGTGCAGTCAAGTACTTGTGGAGTAATGGTGGATCAAGATGGAATTGACCTCTCCAAATAGTTTGGAGTGAATAGCTCACTTTGTCTCAATTCAGCCAAACCTTGGCCAAGGTAGTTCTTGTGAAGAGTCACAAAACTTGTGAGGTTGAGACATGGTCTGGATAAACCAAATTAGGGTTGGCAGTCTAATCCTAGGTCATCCTGAGCATTATGAGATCAAAGAGATGAATTATATAGCAACCATATGCCAGATATTCTTGTGAGGTGCTATGCATCATCGACCTATCCAGACGTCGGGTATCATTGCTAAAAAAGGACTTTGACTGGTATTGAAAATGTTCCAATGCTACCGGTTTAGTGTTCGAACCTATGGGGTCACACACCATAGAGGATTTCTATATGATCTCCAAATAGTTTGGAGTGAATAGCTCACTTTGTCTCAATTCAGCCAAACCTTGGCCAGGGTAGTTCTTGTGAAGAGTCACAAAACTTGTGAGGTTGAGACATGGTCTGGATAAACAAAATTAGGGTTGGCAGTCTAATCCTAGGTCATCCTGAGCATTATGAGATCAAAGGGATGAATTATATGGCAACCATATGCCAGAGGTTCTTGTGAGGTGCTATGCATCTTCGACCTATCCAGACGTTGGGTATCATTGCTAAAAAAGGACTTTGACTGGTATTGAAAATGTTCCAATGCTACCGGTTTAGTGTTCAAACCTATGGGGTCACACACCATAGAGGATTTCTATATGATCTTTTGGGCTAATCAACGATTGAGAATCATTTGCCGTCACCTAAAATCAATATGATTGACTTTGCTCCAAGTGTCGATACTTGGATTTTTGCAGGTGTTGACACTTGGTGAAGTGTCGACACTTGGCCATTTTCGAGTGTCAACACTTCTTGTGATGAACTGAAATCTGGAAGGATTTCGTGGGAGGTTTTTTGGACAGGTTTTGACCTAGTTTGAATTTCGAATTCAAACCAGTTTTGGCTCCAAGGCTTTATGGTATGAATGTCATACATGCCTTAATGGGTTAGACCCATTTGGCATGGCCTTGATCCTCTCCCCCATTCTCTCCTCTCATCTCTCCTCCTTCCTTCTTCTCCCTCTCCCTGCTGCCCCTATAAATGTAGGACATTATGGTGGCTGCTGGGGTGAGACATACAAGAACAGCAACAAATTCATGGAAGAAAAAGATTGAGAAGAGTGAGAGCTCTAGGGATTGGGTGTGTGCTACCTAGCAATCAAGCTAAGTCTTGGAAAGAGAGGTTTTTGGAAGGGGTTCCTGCTCTCCTCCTAGTTTTTCTAGAAGAAGAAGATCGGCCAAGGATCCCGAAGAGCTAGCACTCCAAGGGAGTAGATCAGAGTCGAGCCTAGGTATGGATATCCTATAGAGGCCAGACGCGTGTGTGGCTCGAGCACCCTCCTCCTTCTCTCAGCTCTTCATAGCTTCTCTCCAGCACTCTCTAAGGTATAAAGGTATGACCTTTATATTTATGTTGCCTTCTTGTTTTTGATGTTATATGCATGCTAGATTTTTATACTAGTTCCTGTTGCAGGTAGATTGGTAGATCGTTTAGATCTATCTACCGAGCTTTCCGCTGTGCATATCTAAAAATATTTTAAAATGCATATCCTCTGCCCTCTTTTCTTGTATAATGTATGCTAGGTGTAGGTATTTTTCACCTTCACTACCTAGATTCAAGCATTCCCAATTACCAAGTATGTAATCTTCAAGGATTACATTGGATCACTATCCAATACTAATTTCCACTGACACAGTCTCCTTGTATTGGAGCGCTTTCAATTTGAGATTTTTGTCTCTCCTACCCCTATCCTAGGATATTGTATGGGAGGTTTGGAGGTTGCCAGTTTATGGGGATGCTATGTACCAAGTCACTCATAGGCTAAAACTAATGAGGCACAGACTTTGGCAATGGAACCATGTTGAAGTTGGGGACATCTCAGGAGACTGAGGGCACTGAGATGGCCATCACCAAGCTATAGTGGAGAGAGGATCAGGAGAGTGTGCTGGCTAAGGATAACATGGCCAACCTTTTGGGGAAGCTTGCTACACACCACTCTATACTGAGATAGCAAGAGATCCTATGGAAACAGAAGTCCCACGATCCAGTGGTTTGGAGAGGGTGATAGAAGTACCAAATTATTTCACCAATCCACCATTTTCAGAAGGCACAAGAACTGGGTCTGAGTGTTGAGGGATGCTGAGGGACATCAAATCGATGATGAGAAAGATGCCATGCAAGAGATTTTGTACTTCTTTAGAGAGATATAGATTGCTAGGTTAGATGGTAATAACTTTTTTGGTTTGATCCTTCCCACTAGCTAGGTCACGGCTTAAGAGAATTGCATCCTAATTGGTGAGGTGTTGGCAAATGAGGTCAAGAGGGCCATATGTTCCATGGTAGAGGACAAGATGACCGAGCCAAACAACTTCCCACCTTTCTTATTCAGGTGGTACCGGTGATCATTCATGATGAGGTGATGGAAGTTGTTCGATAATTCTTTATTTTACAAGATCAATGCTTGGAGCCTGGAAGAGGACAATCATTGTCCTTCTTCCAAAAAGGAGCTGAGCCACTTCAGACTTATTAGTCTTTGCATTACCTTGTACAATACATATGTAAAGATGCTCCCTACTTGATCAGTGTAGAGTAGAGTACTTTTGCTGGGATTGCAGCATCTCCGATAAAGTGATGATTACTAGGGAGTTTATGCATAATTTGCAAAGAGCCCTAATCTATCGCTATCTTATGGCTATCCAGCTTGATATGGAAAGGGCATATGATTAATTGTTCTGGAAGTTCCTTAAGCACAAGTTCCTTAAGCTTGATATGTGCATGTTTGGTATAAACTAACAATTGCATATATCATGTGTTGTGTAAAATGAGCTGAATTTAGTTCACAAATTTCTAAAGGCTGATGGCTATGCAATGAGGCTAAGGATTGGTTTTGACGCATCTTGGTCTAGCTATTGTAGGATTTTGTGTAGTACTCCCAAGTTTTTGAGAGATTTGTGAGGCCATGGCAGGGATGTTCGAGGCGATCCCTAGGAGCTTGGAGGCATGCCAAGCGGTTCCTGGAGGTGTTCCAGGAGGTTCATGATGTATTCATGGGTGTCTAGGACAGGTTTAGGAACTTGAGGTTTATAAGTTTTCAAGGTCCTTTGTGTCATGTTGGGTTAGGAGGCTTGACCCAGGTTTGAGAGAACATGTGAGACATGGATATACATGGACTCGAGTTTGAGTGTTTTCTCACATTGACTTGTTGAGGAGAGTTTTTTAAGAGATTGTAACATAACCCTGTTGAGTTAAGGGGTTGGGTCCAGGTCTAGCTGGCTGCCCCTAGGTGTGAAAGGGGGTTCAGTTGGTTAGTAGGTTAGTTAGTTAGTTGGTTAATTAGTTGGTTGGTTATAACCACTTAGAAAGCCTAACTAACTAAGGAGTCCTAACCAGTTTAGTCCAAGAAGTCTAAGCCCAACAAGATAACCACCGCCCACCCTTATATAAAAGAATAGGGAGAGGCCGACGGTTTGGCTTGGCTTGGTGAGAAAGAGGGGCGTATGTGAAGGCATGCATGGAGCTTCACAATTTTGGAGAGGAGGGTGGCATCTTGTAATAGAAGCTAGGGTTCTTCTCCAAGGAATAATAAAAGCAATCTCTCTTTTCTCCTATATCTCTCTTTCATCTCTTCTCCTACTACTCCTCTTGAAATCTTGGAATCCAAGAACATGTTTCTTGAATCAAGAAGACTGATTCCACGTCCACGTGCTCTCCCTCATTGCTTCCGTGGTATAGGCACTGATTTGGATTCCCAATAAGTGGTATTAGAGCCTTGTTCGAGCGTAGGGAGAGAAGGATTCAAGGAAGAAGGAGGTGCTGCTCCCTGGTTCGTCCCCAAAGAAGAGGAAGACGCCGGCCTTGAAACTGGCTCTGCTGCACCCATCTGCACGTGTCAACCCACGCGTTGCAGATTTCTACCCCGGGATCCCTTCGAGATATTTCTGAAATCTAGCCTTTTGAGTTATTCTTCATGGCCTGATCAATCATGAATAGTGGCAGCAAGGTGGAGTTTGAGAAATTTAATTGAAAGGGAAGCTTTTCTATGTGGAAGGTTCGGATGGAGGATTTGTTGGTGCAGAATTTTCTGGACGTGGCTTTGGAGGAAAAGCTAGAGGGGATGACTGTTGCCTAGCGTAGCAACCCAGGAGGGAGGGTAAATTGGGTTTCTTTAAAAATTTAAAGCAAATATGCGCTGTACTTTATAGTGTTTGTGAAGCTATATAAATGAGCATACAATGAATAAAATGCAATGCAATGAATATAAGCGGCTAATGCAAGAGAGCAAAGAATACACATATAAATATAAAGTTTTATAGTGGTTCGATGCACACCAAGCACCTACATCCACTCTCCAAGATATCCCTTGGAAATTTCACTATAATCAATCTAGATTACAGCCAACTTATTTCAAGGGCTCACAAGTCAAACCCAAAGTTAGTTTTCTCACTTAGGCTCACCAACAACCTTTACTCAAGCCAACCTAGGCTTGGATTCCAATACACGACTTGGAAGGGCCTAACACCTAGTTTCAAACATCCTTGAAACTGTCATAATAAATAAAATCAGAGATACAAGAATAAAGCATAAGCAAACTCTCTTAAAGAGTAGAAAGTAGAAGCTTTGAGGCTCTTGATGATTGCTTGACTTGTCTTCTCTTTAGAATCATTCAAACACCACTTTTGGAATACTGATTTGAAGGCTTGGAAGCTTTTTTAGTGGGAATATTCTCTTTTGCTCTCTTTTTGACTTTGAAGTGAAGTTCTCAAAAGAATCTTTTGTCTCTTGTGAGTTAGTTGTTCTTGAATGAGTTTGGTGAGACTTAAATACTTCAAAAACTTCTAAAAATTGGTTTAAGACCATTGGTGGAGCAAAATTAGCCGTTTAGAGCTTGTAGAGTTCAAATCTGACTCTCATAAATTATAGTCGTTATTGCTGTCAAAACCCGTGAGTCGATCTTGAGTTTATTCATGAGCTGACACTTGAGTCTTCATGAATCGACACTTGGATCAGCATGAGTCGACTCAAGGTATAAACTTATGAAAAATCAAGGTTCTGTTCTTTTTTTGTTCTCAGGCTATGAGTCAATACTTGAATTATATGAGTCGACACTTGAACCATGTGAGTCGATACTTGAGTCTTTTGAGTCAACACTTGACAAAAAATATCTCAAATGGCATAGTTCTGTATCTTCATTTTTCTCAAGCCATGAGTCAATACTTGGTTTCTGTGAGTGGACACCTGACTTCTTCATGAGTTGATACTTGACTTCTGTAAATCGACTCAAGGCATGCCAAAGAGATTTTTGCGTGCCAATCCTTCTGAAGTGTCGACACCTTACGTGCCATTAGTCAACACTTGATTCTACCACTCAAAAAACCTTGTGCCAACCTTCAAAACTCAAGGTGTTCTTCAATAAAACTTTGATACCTTCTTTATAAAGCCTAGATTGACCTATTTTGAGACTTTTCAAGATAAAAAGACTTCTTATATACTGAAAATTTCTTAGCTTTAAATGAGTGCCTTTGATACTTTTATATTGAAAATTTGAAATGCCTGTATCCTGAAACTCACAACTACAATTGAAACATTAGTATAAAATATATACTCAACATTTTGTTAGTCATCAAGATCTAGGACTAAAGCCAACAATGACAGATCGGGATTGGTTGTCTTTGCAAAAGAGGGCGTGTGCAGCCATCAGAGGGTATTTGGTTGATACGGCATTGTATGGCATCCTGGAGGAGAAGACACCGAAAGGTTTATGGTCTAAATTACATGCCATGTATATGGGAAAGAATATGTGCAATAAGCTGATGTTGAAGAAGCAATTATATAGCCTTCAGATGCAGGAAGGTAGATATATTCTTCTTCATGATTTAAGGAAGAGTTTGCAATGATTTGCTGACCCTTGGGGTGAAGATGGAGAAAAAAGACAAGTCCCTACTCTTGCTATGCTCGTTGCCGAGTTCATATGATCCGCTTGTCACTACTTTGCTGTATGGAAAGGAGATGCTGATGTATGAGGACATAATATCAGTGCTAAGGTCCAATGAGCAAAGGAGAAAGATGATGACAGAAGGAGTACCTCAGGAGGGCCTCATGGTAGGAGAAAGGACCGGGAGAGAGAATGAAGGCAGCAAGCACGAGGGGCAATCCAAGTCCCGGAAGGGCAAGAGAAAATTCAAGTACTACAGGTGTGGTGTAGCAGGGCACTATAAGCGAGAGTGTTCGCTTGGAAATAAGTGCATGGATGGAGAAACGAAAAGCCCGAATTTCTCAGATTTAGTCGCTGGGTCAAAGGAAGAGTCGGATAAGCTCTTGGTTGTTTCGGAGGAGCCTGCGGGGTACAGTATTTCTGAAATGGTCTTGGAGGGGTTCGTAGGATGTGAAGGGTCCGAGGAGGCAGCGATGGAGTACGAGGTATAGCGACAGGCTCAGCAGAGCAACGTTGAGTGGCTGGCCTCAGGATTTCATTCTGTGGTATCAGGGGATCTTCAGTCTCAGGTAGAGCACTGGGGAGAGGTGGCTTCATCGGTGGAGCAGGATTTGATACGAGGTCAGAGTGGAGGAGTGCACATGGAGGAGTCACATCCCAGCACCAGTGCTAGGGGTGCATCGAGGTAGGTGGAGCAGTGTGCACAGGTAGTGAGGCGTGGCTCTAAGAAGATGGTGTTAGGTAGAGCTCCAGTTACAGCGAGTGCCAGCTCAGTATCACTATGGTCTCTCTAGGAAAGTCCAAGGAAAAGACTGATGCAGCTGCCAGGCAGAAGGAAGGCTACAATGATGGTGCCAGGATACAAGTAAGGATCTTCAACAGGGGAGGCGGTTATTCTAAAGGCCTCCAAGGGAGCTCAGCAGCTGAAGGGTGTTGGCGAGGCAAAGAGATCCGCACAAAAGGCTGTCAGGATACGCAGTTACATTGAAGTTGTGCAGGAGGACATTGCCAGGTTTGCCAAGGCTTGGGGGCACCAAGGTGGAGATTGTAGGTTTTTGTATGGTGCTCCCAAGCTTTGGAGAGATTTGGAAAGTCATGGCAGGGATGTTCGTGGCGATCCCTGGGAGCTTGGAGGCATGCCAAGTGGTTCCTGGAGGTATTCCAAGAGGTTCATGATGTATTCATGTATGTCTATGATAGGTTTGGGAGCTTGAGGTTTACAAGTTTCAAGGCCCTTTGAGTCATGTTGGGTCAATGGGCTTGATGCAGGGTTGAGAGAACATATGAGACATGGATATACATGGGCTCAGGTTTTAGTGTTTTCTCACATTGACTTGTTGGGAAAAGTTTTTTGAGAGATTATAACATAACCCAGTTGGATTATGGGGTTAGATCCAAGTCTAGCCGGCTGCCCCTAGGTTAGTTAGTTGGTTGGTTAATTAGTTGGTTGGTTATAACCACTTAGGAAGCCTAACTAACTAAGGAGTCCTAACCAGTTTGGTCCAAGAAGTCTAAGCCCAACAAGATAACCACCGCCCACCCTTGTATAAAAGAATAGGGAGAGGCTGACAGTTTGGCTTGGCTTGGTAAGAAAGAGGGGTGTACGTGAAGGCATGCGCGAGGGCTTCTTAGCGTGCGTGGAGCTTCACGGTTTTGGAGAGGAGGGGCATCTTGTAATAGAAGCTAGGATTCTTCTCCAAGGAATAATAAAAGCAATCTCTCTTTTCTTCTATATCTCTCTTCCATCTCTTCTTCTACTACTCCTCTTGAAATCTTGGAATCCAAGAACAGGTTTCTTGAATCAAGGAGACTGATTCCATGTCCACATGCTCTTCCCCATTGCTTCCGCAATATAGGCACCGATCCGGATTCACAATAGCCATGCCATCAAATGACTCACTTGATTTCACTACTGGATTTGAAGAATAGCCACGAGTCATGCCCAAAATCTTGAGGGTGCATTTGGTTCGCAATTAGAATCATAATTGAAATGGATTATAATGGAAATGATGATGGTTGTAATCGCTGATGCATTTGATTTGTGGCTAGAATTGAAATCGGATTTAAATACTCCATAAGAGCCTTGATTGGATTTTAAGAGATCGGAACACTCCATTCTCCTTAGAATGGAAATGTGACACGTCCCAACCAACCAAGCAGCTGGAATAGCAATCATTTATTATTATTCCCATTCCCAACTCCGACTAGCTAGCTAAACGTGTGCCTCAAGTGTAATTAAATATTTTGAGAAATAAGTGACTTGATTTGAAGTAACTCATTGGACTAAAAACCATGTGCAGCTAATCTCATTAATATGTGCCCCACCACCCGACACAACCAACACAAGCATCCAATTTCTTTCTTTTCATACGGAAGGAAAGAAAAAGCCCCAATGCACAACAATACTTTTTGGAATCGATCATCATGCACCACGATCCGGTTTTGAATACAAGTTCAATCTTACAACTCCTCGATGAAGAACGAGTTGGCTTTTGTTTGGTAAACCCTTTGCCGTGGAAATTTTTATTGAGAAAAAAAGATAAAAAGAATCGTAAAATCCCATTTTAAAAGAAGCGTCCTGATGTTTTAACCTGCATTAAAAAGCTTATCATTATCATCAAAAGCATATTACGTTCCTGTCCAAACAATGACAAACCGGCCTTTCTAGTTCTCAAAACGTATTTTTTCTATTTTCCTTTCTATTATCTTCTAACTACGATTTGTTAAAAAAAAAAGAAAAAAGAAAAAAGAAAAGAAAAGATCGAGTGCGATAAAATATATATAAAATCCAAAATCTCATTGGCCCATCACAGATCCTTAACCGTTATCTTAGAGAGAGCTTTAAACTTTTGTGATCTTTACTTCTCTGATCCACTGGCTTTGTTTGTTCCACGTTCGTGAGTGTTATACTCCACGGATCCATGGATGCTAACGATTCATGGGAAACCTTCTGGGCCGACCCAGCTAATTAGACATGTTTTTCCAAATCGGCTCACAGGACTGGAGATGCGGCGTAATTTGGGACAATTCAGACGTAGAACTGGTGACATTGACTCCACTATTCCACTCTCCTAGATGTGAGAAAAGTATAACATCCTTATTCGATACGTACTTCTAGGGAAAAAAAAAAAAAAAATGTAATTTATATGCTCCAAATAGAATAGTAAAGTGCAGGGCTAATTATAACATGGCTTGATCTCCTGAACAAACCACGTTATATGATGAATACAAAATGTTTTGAGATAAAAAGTAGATGATCGAGCATCCAGTCCTATGAGCAAAATCTTCATTGTAACTATAGATGTTAAAGAGTTATTTGCCATGACTCATGTCTATTTTTGTTTGGATGGCTGTTTTTGTTGCACTAGGGCACTCAATCATCTGCTGATTGGATGGCTCTTTTTGTTGCACGGGGATCTTATGGACGTCTTTCTCTAGCATTTCTATTCAATTTAAAGATGCTGTCAATCGGAGGTGGAAAAAAAAGATAGATAGATAGATATATATATATATATATATATATATATATATATAGAGAGAGAGAGAGAGAGAGAGAGAGAGAGAGAGAGAGAGAGAGAGAGAGACTCCACAACTTGGCTACTACAACATTAATTCGAGCTAGGAAATAACTTACTAAAGAATATCCTGGAGAGATAATCTCAGGCCGTCCCTAAATTTCTATATCCAAATTTCTTGGATGAAACAAGCGTGTCCAAATGGTCAGAACTAGACCAAGGAAAAAGACCTGAAAGATGCCCTAGTCTGGTCCACACTGATGCAGACGCTAGCTCATACGGTCAAAAAAGTTGAGCCTAGTTTAACATCCAGTGGTTTCCATGTACCATCGCCGTCTTCTACATTAACAGTGCCAAAATTTTCTACATGTGGAGCCATGCTGGTTAACCAGCTAGCATGTCCAGTTCAAGTATTATTGCTTTGCTGCCTTAAAAGAAGAATGGATTATGCTTGTATATCATTGTTTTATTTATTTAATATTGAAATAGTTGTTGCATCCATGCTCATTGGATTCTTTGCCTGCATCCAGGCAACTCGAACCGTACCAAAGGCATTGGCTCACAGCAAGAGACTATACTTGGCGTAAGGGTGGAATAGCAACAATTAAGATGGCAAATCAGCAAACTCTTAAACAGGCTAATCAATTATGACAATATCTATCTTTGGAAACTATACTATGTTTTTTTTTTTTTTTTTTTTAAACTACCCCGGAACGACTAGAAACTAAACTATCTCCAAACAAACTAAAGCAGCAGCAGCAGCAGCAGTAGCAACAAGGACAGGAGCAAACACAAACCGAATTAGAGGCTACAGTAGAGACTTGAGAGAGCGAGCCTTCACGGGCTTCCTTCCTCTCTTCCTATGATTCCTGTTCTTTTGCTCATCACTGCTATCCTCCTCGCCGTCGTCATCATCTCCATGGACCCTCCCATCATCTTCATCACCTTCTTCTTCGTCGTCACCGGCCACTGGAGCATCACACTCATCGCCATACCTGGACTCTTCCTTCCCCTCTTCTTCTTCTTCTTCTTCTTCTTCTTCTTCTTCTTCTTCTTCTTCTTCTTCTTCTTCTTCTTCTTCTTCTTCTTGTTCTTCTTCTCGTCCTTCTTTGATAGCAGTATCGCTGCCATTGACAACATCACCGGTCCTATCTCCTCTCCTCTTTCCTCGCCAAGGTCCGAACCCGGCATAGTAGTAGTAGTAATACAAGTTACCACCATCACCACTTGCATCCCTCCTCTTCTTCTGAACACTAAACTGGCCTCCGTTTACTGGGTTGGTGACTTTACCATGACTGTAACTATACGATCGAAGCTGCGCGAGGTGGTACAGGCAGAGGGAGTGGGGGAGGTTCGCCGGCCTTTTGCAGTGCCATCCCTTGCCATCACTCTTCTTACAGTTAACAGTAGCCTCGGCAGCAGTCGCAGAGCCCGTCTCGATCTCTTTCTCCTTCCTCTTCCTCCTTATCTTCTTCCTCTTCCTCTTATCCTTATCCTCTCTCTCCTCCATCTCCTCCTCGTTCATCTCCTCCTTGCTGTCAAATATAATAAGTAAGAACTCGCTGCTGCAACTATTCCTCCTCCTCCTATTTATTCTTTGGGTGGATTTGTAATTGGTGGCAGTAACTCGAGTGATATAAAGGTGGAGGGAGGGAAGCGAGGATAAGGAATGGAAAGAAATAAAGAGGATAGAAGAGTTTTGCAGGCTTATTACCTTTTATTTAGTGGGATGGGTTCTTCTTCAAGGTTGATGCTTTTTCCCATAATGCCCCTATCCAAACCTCGTTCCTTCTCCTCCTCCTCCTCCTCCTCCTCCTGCCAACAAGACAAGACCCGGAAAGGATTCGAGTCCCAAATGCCCGCAGGAATAGGGATAAAAAGAAGCGCCAAGAAAAAATAAATAAAGATAAGTGATTTGAATAAAAAGAAGCGGCCAAGTATGACCCCTCAATCGAAGCAGCAAACAAAGCCCTCCCCAACCCCCCCATTTGCGATCGATCGATCGATCTATCGATATCGAGGTTTCTTTATTTCCTCCCTCGCCACCCCGTCCATATGGATGCGGAACCCTAAAACTCTCGCTGGAATCCAAAAACAAGCCGATATACAGCAGGCAGAGAGAAATAGAGAACTAGGAAGCTCAAATCGAGTAGCATCCATGACTTCCATGGATTCATTCGGTGCTTCTTGCGAAACCCTAACAGTGGCATGAAGCATTCCCCAAACAGAAAGAGAAATAGAACGAAACGAAGCTCGACAGCTGGTGGGCGAGGGAGATGCAGAAAGGAAGCAAATAGTTAACAAGGAGAAGGGGACGGATCGATCGAGATCTGACCTGGAATGCGATGATGCTACTGTCGTGGAGATTTGGTATCAAATCCCAAGGCGAGCGGTTCAGCTCGCAGAGAAGCCCCGCAGCGGCAGAAGCTTGCGAGTCCCACGATTCCGACGATGCTGACCGGAGCGGCGGCGAAGCGTACGCGTTCGCCGAACCCAGAAGCTTCGAGGCGCACTTTCTGATCCTCATGCTCGTCTCGAACGAAGATGGATAGCAGCGAGAGAAGCACGAAGAAGAGCGAGGGAGAGAACGAGACAAGGAACTGGAGATCTGATGGCTTCTTTATTTCCTTCTGGTTACGGTGGCGTCAGAACCCGAGATGTGAGCTCGATGTTAGGGGGAGAGACTCCGCGATGCAAGGTTTTATTTCTTTCTTTCTTTCTTTCTTTTTTTTTTTTTTTTTTTTTTGGTGCCTTCTCTGGAGCCTCTCCTTCTCTCCCTTTTCGCTGCTAAAAATTTGCATACGATTTATTAGGTTTGGGCATAGACTCGGAGGCGAGGCGGGGATGGGTTGGAGGAATGCCCTTGGAAGTGGCAAAAACTACCGGAATGTGCGGCCCCAACCCCATGTCCTTCGCGTGGAAAGCATACAGCTACTACGGTCCAAAGCAAGGTGAGACTAACCACGGCTAATCACTTCTTCGAGGTGTGGATGGGTGCAGGACTTTTTATTTTATTTATTTATTTATTTATTTATTTATTTTTCGCCCTTTGGGTAATTAAAGAAACTATAATTCTTTATCAACGAAAAAGGTACTCATAACTCCACCGCTTTGTGCAAAAGCCATTGACCTACAGTAACATCAAGATACGGAAGTTCTCTATATTAGAAATTCCTTTTGCTTGTCAATTGTCATGATAATTTTATACGAGCCTCTAATCCCCATTCTGCAAACTGAGAGCCATGGTTCGTGGAACCCAAAAAAAAAAAAAAAAAAAAAAACCATGTCACCGATGATAAAACATTTCTTGCGACCCATTCTTCAATTAAGGATGCATTAATTTGATCCATGTCCGAAATAGATTAGAATGGGAATCTAAATGATCCTTCAATAAATGTAGTTTGTAACTAGGATCGGAATTTGAATCACAATGGTATTTGAGATTTTATTTTAGAGAATTTGGGTTTTTTTTTTTTCCATTTTCATCTAAAATTAAAATGAAAATAGAATTTTTCCCTACCAAATATGTCCATAGAATTCTGTTAACTTTAATCTGCATCCTTAACCTTTGTACTTACCCCATGGTCTTAAACATGGGTGTGACTTTGACATTGGAACGACCTCAGGCCCAACATAATAGCATACAAGACCCACCAAACAAGGCATAGGCTAGCTAATTAAAGCCCAACCCGCACCTTAGTCTACAACCCAATTGTACCTTTCTTGAGTAATCTAGTATGAATTCTTGAAACTGAAACCACCTTTGATATGGGTATGAGCTCAAGGTGCAATTATTATCCCATAGCTGGTGGTCGGCCAGTCAACATGCCTAATGTAAACCCCAGATTCAAGATCCAATGTCATGACAATTGCCATTAAAAACACATCATGAAAAATCCTACTTGACCACCCTACAACAACTTTAGGATCACCAAGGGGCATTTATTCATCCTACTTATTGGCCCTTAAGATCGCATAATAAACATGTTTGATCCATGAATTTGATCCACATTGACTTTGTACGTAACTTCACTAATACATCCTACGTTCACCGCATCTTTTCTTAAAAATTAATAAATTGTTCTAAAGAAGATCTTCAGTTTTTGTGCTTCAAAATTTTCTTCCTTGTTAGCTTAATTATTACCATATAATTTTTTTGCATACTATAGCAACTCCTTCGGCCTTGCTATCTCGTAATCAACAAGCATGACCATGCTCTCTATGTGGAATAGGTTTCATGTTGGCCCACCTTACAAAGTCTCCTATCAAATAAGCTATCAACCCTTGGCAACCAACCTATCATGTCTTAATTTGTTTATGTTTCTCATTAAGTTACCACGAGTAAAACTTTGCCCTTTTTGTTATGGTAGTATGGTAAAACTTTGCTCTTTTCGAACATAAGTTTTTATTCTCTCTAAAATTTTTTGCATTAGACCGGATTTGTGAAATATTTTTTTCCTTGCAATAGAGTGGCTCATTTTTTTCATACTAGAAGTTGGATCTAAATCCATCTTGATTATGAGAATGGATCTCTATCATAGCTAAGTTTTATAGATTGAACATAATTATTTGCCCTACCGATCCCTTGCAATTCCAATCCCAAAGGAAAATCTATCCGAAAAAAATGATGATATAAATTATGTTTTCTTCAAGGGGGAGGGAGAGAGAGAGAGAGAGAGAGTCACTTTCATTAAGGTTGCAAGGTTAGGGTGAAGTGTACGGGATACCAATATCCATAGTCCGACTCAATTTATGATATTTTCGAAATAAAATTTTTATTTTATATATAAATTAGATCCACATTTAATTTTATCTCTATTTGTAGTTACGAAGTTAGATGGCACATCATTTTTCAAATAAAAGTGAAAGGATGAGTAGGAAAGGGGAGGACTCCAACCTAAGTCAAACTCCCCCACATTCTAAGTCTTATGAAAGGATGAATAGGGAGAGGGGAAGAAACAAGACCCCTGGTCAAACTCCCTCCTCTTCTTGTCAACTTTTTAATCCCATGTAGAGTACGGAGTGCTCTCTCTCCCTTCTCTCTTTATCTTTCTTTCTTCCTTTCCTTCATACATCGAGATGTCCAAACCTTCATCTCTCCTCGTAGGTAAGAATTTTCTGTTGTCTCTCGCTTCGTTTCTTTTCTTTGTCCACCTCTTTCATTTTATACTACTTCACCCTTAATTGGGATGTAAGTGTTGGTGTTTGCAAAGAAGAAAGGAAAAAAAAGAGAGAGAGGAGATAGCAATTCAAGTAATTAGTATACCATCTTCAAAGTACGTTTTAGCTAGAGTAATACTGAAACCACATGCTTTTATCAGGTCTTCCTAACATATTACTAGACTATAGAAATTTTGCAATACATGGATCAATAGTTCATCATTGATTTATTATGACATTGTTTGATAAGAGTAGTTTTTCAAGTAGTAAATTGGGTCTTCTAAAATAATTTTTCTATAAGAGATTTATTTTATGTATTATAGGATGTGAAATAGCTAATACAAAGCCTCGATTATTTGTAATGGTGATTGTTGCTAGTACAATTACTCTCAAGCATATGGTGAAACTAAATTCTATTATTTTTTGAAAAAAATTATATGTTATTAAAAATTAAAAGAGAAAAAAAAAGAGCTTGTATTGGTTGTGTTTAGTTTATACCACTATCAATTTATATCAATTTTCTTAATAAACAAATTACCTCCACACTTCTTACTCAGTCCATCATTGCTAAAATTCTTGTGAATAAAATTGGCCGTTATTGAACTCTAATTAGTCTATTATGGCCACAACCCAACTACCTGGCCTTGATGAACCAACTAGATCGATAACTAAGCTAGAGGCAAATCTTTGTTGAGTACTTGTGGCCAAGTATGAGTACCTCCTTGACCGAATAACTTTAATTGAGTACATGTGATAGTGTATAAGTACCTATGATCAAGTACGAATACCTTCTTGGTTGAGTAAATTTAATCAAGTACTTGTAGCCGAGTACAAGTACTTGTGATCAAGTTCGATTGACATCCTTAAGCACATCTATTGAGTACTTACTCAGGCCCGACTAGCTCCCAGAGTAGATTTAGTCAGGTGCACAAGGGCATAATGTCAAGACCCCTCTCTTAGCAGGGCTCTCTACATCTCTCAACAGAAGCCTCTCACTCGGCGACAAACATATTTCCCAGAGACTCGGAGTCTGTAACACCTGAGTAAATGGAGAGGATCGATGACCACAACTATCTTAACAGAGATCGTGGCATACATGATCATGACAGACAAGTTATTGGCAAATAAGGTAATGGGGAGCATGATCCTGATAGAACTAGCTATCTTAACAAAAAGATGCCAAATAAATAGATCCTAGGGGACAAGATCCCACCATCTCAATAGAATCTGTTACACATGTTAGAGGAGGCCACATCCTAAATAGCATATGATTACTCCATGTAACTCTATAAACTAATAAGATGAGATCCCGACAAGGCAGGCTACAGTAACGTACCTCTACCATTCTCATGCTCTCAGTCACCTATTGGCTCTCTGCTCCAACTGTTATGGGCCATCACATCCTTTCACTAACTTGAGCATCGAAGGGTCCCCCACCAGTAGGGCTAGAACTGGACTGGGTCGAGCTGGGCCACATCCTTACCTGATCTTGGCTTGAAAAAAATTTTGAGCTTTAGGCTAGGCTTAGGCCTAATTTTTTTTCAAAACATCAAGCCCGAGGCTGACCCGAGCTTGATTGGGCCGACCTGAATCGAATCTAGCCCAATTAAAGACAGCATAATCAAAACCAGGAAAAAAAATTACTAGGCGTCGGGTGCGGTCACCAGGATCGGGAGAGGGAGATCGGAGCCGGGGGACCTCAGGGTCATACGGGGGGGCCAGGGGCATCGGGTGTGAGCGCCGAGGCTAGGGAGGGAGATCGAAGCTAAGGGGGGCTACAGTTCACACAGGGGGAGGGGGCATTAAGTGCATGCACCAGGACCGGGGAGGGAGATTGGAGCCGGGGGTGCTGCAGGGTCGTGCGAGGGGGAGGGGGCATCAAGTGCATATGCCGAGGTTAGGGAGGGAGATCGAAGCAGGGGTGCTGCGAAGTCGCATGGGGGGAGGGGGCGTCAGGCCCATGCATCAAGGTTGAGGGAGGGAGATCAGAGCCTGGAGTGGTGGCAGGGTCGCACAAAGCTAGGGGGCGGGGTGCCACCGGGGCCGGGATGTTGGTGCAAAGCCGGTCGGTGGTGCAGGGTTAACCATTGAGGCTAGGATGGGGAAGGTGGCTCGAAATAAGAAGAAGAGAAGTGAAGTGGGCCGAGTGGTAAGGGCGAGTGGGTGACCGGGGGAGAGGCCGACAGCTTAAATTTTTTTTGGATTTGGACTGGGTTTGGGTGGGCCTATTTTTAGACTAGGTTTGGGCCGGACCCGGCCAGACCAAAGGGATACCCGAGCCTAGCCCGAAAACTAAATGGGCTCTGTTATATGGCCTGAAGCTCGGCCTGAATTACTTAGAGCCAGGCCTGATTCCCGGCCCAAATTACTTAGAGCCTGGCCCAAAGCTCGGCCCTAATTCAGGCCTGCCCGAAGCCCATCAGGCCAGCCCGACCCAGCTCCAGCCCTACCCACTGGTCACAACGAGTTAAGAGACTGTTCTTATAGGTTCCTATGAGCACCTAGGAACAACCCTTTATCCTTGTTAGAGGAGGCCAGAAGACCCTCAAGGACCGCCATTGCCCAACAAAGGATGATTTATTGGCACATAGTCCATTGCAACAAACTTTCATTGAGGATGGATGTATATCTAATAACATCATACTAGCTCATAAAAGTAATGTATAAATTGGATGAAGGCCCTCATCGATAAGGCTAAGAAGCTATAAAATTGAATATGAAGCACGTAGACGACTGAGTCATATTGGTCTTCCCATTCAACTCTCTTCGATAGATGGGATTTCATAAGGACTAGATCATATGGGTGTGTGGTTGCATGGTTTTCCCATTCTTTGCTCTACCAATCAATGACATGAAAACGGATCTTTTGCTTGACCATTGCTTTGAGACAAGGATGTCCCTTATAACCATACATATTTATAATTTGCATAGATGCTCTCTCTTAGATATTGAAAACTATAATAAGTGATGATTCTTCATCTACTTATCAACCGGTTCCCTTTACTCCTCAGATAACGCATCTTCTCTTTGTTAATGAAACCATATGTGTTGCTCGAGATTCTCAGTTTAATGCCATGGTGTTACTAAAATATCATCAAGGAGTACCTTGAAGCCTCTAGTCAATAAGTGAACCTAAGCAAATATGCAATAAGATTTAGGCCAAGAATAAATAATTTGGTGGAGTATCAATAAAGGATTACTTGTGCATCATAAAACCCAATAAAACTTGGCAATACCTATTAGTATCTATTACTAGGAAGAGGTCAACCACATCTAAGTACAATCTACAACTACAGAAGTTTCTTGACAAACTTGAGGGTTGGAAATA
Source organism: Areca catechu (assembly GCA_021397845.1). NCBI lineage: Eukaryota > Viridiplantae > Streptophyta > Magnoliopsida > Arecales > Arecaceae > Areca > Areca catechu. The sequence continues at coordinate 101,323,539 of CM038038.1, forward strand.
GGAAGTTGATAGGAAGAGCCTCAAATTTGGCTTATTCAATTGGCTCCTGAATAAGCCTAGAAAAAGGCTTGGAAGTAGACCTAGACCAAAAAAGGAAGAAAAAAATTAGACCAGATCCATGACTAGCCGCGACCCAATGCGCAAGATTGCACTGGTGCATGGACCATACCTAGGTAGGTGCACAGCGACCCAGGCCCAGGTGGCTGATTTTCCTCTTCCCCCAGTGTGCAGTGTTTGTGGTCCATGGGAGTTTGAGTGGTGCACAAGTGGCCTCTAGTGGTTTATGTGCAAAAGATGCGAGATCTAGCAGCAGCACACCTTCCACACCATGATCAGATGGCCAAAAATGAATCCAATGCGATCTAGTCCTATTTTGCAAATTCTTCGGCATGATGGAGTGTGATCAATGGCTAGAAAGAGCTTTGCAGTCAAATCTAAGTTGGAGAGGGCTACAAGACTCCGATTTGGATGTAGTTTAGACCTTGAACTCCTTGTAAGATGCTATTCATGCTAAAGACTATAAAAATAGAGATAGAGCGCTAGGAACTAGGTGTGAAAATCTAGAGAGTAGTGAAGGATCTCAAGAAAGCCTATAGGGGCTGAGTTGAGAGCTTGTGAGAGGGATTTGGGATTCTTATTGAGAGAATTATACGAGATTGAGACTGGAAGTTTTAATTTTATAAGTTTTTTTTTCTTATAGTAAAACTTGCATGCCTAAATAATTATGCTTTCTTTTATTTTTTTTTCTCTTGCGGCATCGATACCGATAATTATGATCTTATAAATAGGGATTTGTATTCCATATAAGTGATCCCCTGATGAGTGGTATCAATGTAGTTGGTACTATTAGAAAATATGTCCTAAAGCCAATCACTTGGATTGTTGACGATTGAGCTCCTTATAATTTATACATAAATCATTAATAAAATAAAAATTATTTTTGGTAGTTCATCTTTTTTTGTATATCTTCTTTTGAACCTTTTCGAGATAAAATCTTTAGAACTACTTCAATTCGATAAAGAAGGATTTATCAAGTAGTTATTAAATAATGTCATAACCAAATGATATATTGTTATCAAGGACAATAATATTTATCGAGTATAGGTCATTGTATGCCATATGAATTAGTGCCCTCATAACCATGGAGTATGGAGACACTAGTGTGGTATACAAGTGAGTGTAGGAGTATACTACATTGAATGTGACTAACTCTGTAGAGTACTCTGCTATCAAGTATATCTCTTAGAAGGATATGGGTATAAGTATTCCTCCAACCTGAATCATTGTGGTAACTTGCAAGCAACTCACTGTACTTAGATACAGGACTATCTGGATTTCTAATCCAATACAAGAAGGTTACTGGGTATAGTCAAGTACTTGTTAAGTCAATACATGAGTTAAAAAGGGATTAACCACTATAAGGTGCTGATGAAAATGCTCTATAGTATTTCAATTTAGCAAAACCTTGCTAGGATAATTCTTGTGATGGGTTATAGGATTTATTAGGTTAAGATATATTTGGATGTACTATTCAAGAGTTGACAGTTGACTCTGAAGTCAACCTATGTATTAGATCAAAGGGATAAATTGTACTATAAACATATGCCTAGGTTCTTGAATATTGCTTTGCAGTTATTAGACCTATCCAGATATCAGATACCATTGCTAGATGGTTACATTGATTAGTTCCTAAGCTATCGGCTTAGTATTCGAACCTATGGGGTCACACACATTAAAAATTTTTTACTGATCATGATGGATGATTAATGATTAAGAATCATTCTGGGATTTAATTATCAATTCGATTGATAATTAACCTAATACAAATGTTATAAATAAATAAATATTAATTATAGAAAGATTAATTAGTAATTGGATTGCTAATTGGTTCAATTTGATTGAACAAAAAGATTTAGGTCAAGTCTAATTAAACTTGGTTCAATTAGGTTTCACCCGATTATGTTATATGATGACCTAATCGCAAAGAAAATTTTAATCCTAATTTAATTTGAACTTGGACTCAATTAATTTTTGATTTGATTAAAAATTAATTAAGTTAACTGAAACTTAATAAGATTAGATTTAAGTTGATTAAATGGGCCAAACTAAATTTAATTTGGATTAGAACTTATTTTGACTAAGTCAACATTCAAACTCACTCCACATTTTTCTCTCCTTATTTTTTCTCCATGCTATCCTAGAATTACCATGAATAAATCAAATCTCATGCCAAATCCCTCTTGTCGTCACCCTCCATCATTCCTATTTAGATTAAGATTGGTTTGGTTTAATTTATTAGATTTTGAATTCAATTTGGAGGAGTTTGATTAGGAATTATCGAGAAAAATTAAAAAGTCAAAATGGGATTTGAACTCCTATCCTAATGCTATTCTAATTTAAACACCTCTAATCCTTATCCATTTCTCCACGCAATTTTTATTATGCTTTTTATGGGGCGTGTGAATATATGAGAGCTTCTTGCTGTGATTTTGAGAGTAGAATTTAATGAGAAAAAATAAGAGAGGGAGAGACTGACATGAAACAAGAAAGGGTGGGATGGGGTGGGGGGGGGTTTTGGCACTAGTAGGTTTCAAGGGAGAAAGAAAAGAAAAAAAATAAGCGAGGGGTTTTTTAGTTATTCCTTCTTCCACTATTAAACCTCTAGATCTCCTATTAATCTTTTTGGAAGGTCCATGAAGTTTCAAAGAAAGATTTCAATTAGCCATCTAGAAGCCTTCGCACAGAGCTAATACTCTAGGGAGGCCGATCATGTTCGAGACTTTGTATGGACGATTTATAAAGGCTGGACATCTTATGACTGCGAAACAACATGAAGAGCCCTTACCACGTGCCATCAGCAGTGATGATCAGCAATATATGATCAGGTATAAAATTAGATTTCATGTTTTTTTGTAGATATAATATATAGCATGCATTGGTTAGAGTGATGCATGCTGATTTTAATTTCAACAATTTTAATTCTTTGTATATCATGTTAGATCCATAGTAGAATTTATTAGATCTAATCTATATGCATGTTATTTGATTAAAAATATTTTAATTTGATTATTGCTTCTGCTAAATTTAAAAATAATGATAATACATGCATGAAATCCTATCCCTTTTTTAATAATGGTATCTGAGCCACAGGTTATAGATATTATATGTTTAGGATTAAAATTTGATTTTTGTGTAAAATTTTTAATCTGAGTAATTACTATGGATTAGGTTGATCATAATGGCCATCCAATTATAGGAGAAATGTAAGATTTAAAGGTCCTCTCTTTCCACTCCATGGGATCTCCTATGGCGTGTAGGGATGCCGCTTGTGGTTATATCCCAGTAAGGTGAAAGGAATATTGCTAAAATTATTTCAAATTTTAGATCTAATTTTTAGCAATTTAATCTTGATTAGTTTGTTGTTTTTGGTCTAAAATTAATTTATTATGATATGTTTTTATATTTAGAACATGAAATATAATATTAATTTCAGTATATAACTATACTGTATAGTTTAGATCTAAAAGTATTTAATATATATGAGATGCATGTAAATTGTTTAGATCTAAATTTAGCAAAATTAATCTTGATTAATTGCTAGAATTAAGAGGTCTAAGATTAGAACTAGAATTATAAATTAAAGATCTAATCACATTTCATAAATCATGGATTTTGGGTTAGCTTGAATCAGGTCTGATGTGGCACATCCGCTGACGTGGAGCCTCTGTTGGCGGCTCCGCTGGCAAAGAGTCCACCACCTGGGTGCGGTGGCCAAACGAAGAGCCAAGGTGAGCCCTCCTGCCGAGGTCAGCTCCCAGCCAGGGTCATACTCATAGGGCGAACCCTCTATCAGAGGTCAGCTCCCAACCAGGGTCGTGCTCATACTGCCAAGGCGAGCCCTCCTGCCGAGATCAGCTCCCAGTCGAGGTCGTGCTCATAGGACAAGCCCTCCGTCTGAGGTCAGTTCCCGGCCAGGGTCGTGCTCATGCTGCCAAGATGAGCCCTCCTGCCGAGGTCAGTTCCCGGCCAGGTGTTAGACATTAGAATAATGAAAATTAACCCAACTTTATTTGATTAAAATTAATACTTTTTGTGATACTTTGCAGGAATTGACTCCATAAACGTGTAGATCTTGATTTTAGGAGTCCAACGACGCAAACGGAATGTAATTCGGACTTCAAACGGACCCGAAATAGATTTTAGAAAGTTTTAGCACGGATTTCAGAGCCGTACGGTTTTTGGAGCATTGCCTTAAAATTCTTACTGGCTCACGGTGGACCGGCTCAGTGGTCCACCGCACGTCCGTTTGGTCCATGGCAGCCATTGTTGCCGGTCCACGGGCGGAGCCGTGGACCACCGTGCTCCGATTGCGCCGAAACTTGTCGGAGAGCTTTCCCCGGCAACGGCGCCAAAAATCTGATGCGTGTCGTAATGCACCGATTTAGAACCTTAATTCCACTACTCTAAATGGTAGAATAGCGGGAGTAAGGGTCGATCCCACAGAGACTTTGGGGTTATCTTGAAAAAGTATTTTCTTTTGACTTAAAATAAACTAAAATAAACTAGAACTAATGCAAGAATTAAATGTAAATAATAAATTTGTGAAAATAATTTAGATATGACCTATCTCAAGAGTACGGCCCGTACCCGTGGATCACGGCCCATCCCTTAGGTATAGGTCAGTCAAAACTAATTCACTACGACTTACCTTAGACGCTAATCCAACATGACTCCAGCATGACTAAAATAAAAATAAGCAAACATGGATTAATATAAAGCAAATAAATTTTATTGCATAAAAATTGGAGTACAGAAAAAAATAAAAGTAAGGGAACAAGGGTCCCTTTCTTCCTTTTTATCCGACTCTGACTCTCTGTCACAGCAACAGGTGGAACTACGGACAGCAAGTGGAACCTCCCAAAAATTCCTCCTCTTTCAGAAGAGAATCACCGAGGTATTTATAGCTGAAAAATACCGTGTCGGGTCCGTGTGGAAAGCGCGGTGATTTTCTCATCTCAATCCGATCTCCTTATCTGATTTTTTTACGATCATCCCATCTCAAAAATTAAATTCAAAAATTCTATCGCACAATCCCGCGTCCATCCAGCGTCGTCCGACATCTCTTCTTGTTTTGATGCTTCCTTGTTTTCGGACATCCCGGTCTGAACGACGATGACAAGCAGCTGAGCAGACGACGCTGCGGGCAGAGAGGCACGGCTCGGTGGAGAATGGCTGGCAGGCGGCTCGCGGACTTGGGCGGCAGCGCGGGGGAGACGGGCGGCTTGCGGCGGACATGGCGCAGGGGCTTCGGCGGACTTGGGCGGCAGCGCGGCCGGCGCGAAGGGGCGGAGGCATGGCGCTCGGCGCAGGCGGACGCGCGGCGGAGCTCGCGACTGGGCGGACATGGCGCAGCACGGCGGACACGCGGCGCAGGGGCGGACGGGCTTGTTGCTCGCGGCTTGCGGCGCAGGGGCGGACGGGCGGAGGCGTGCGGCGAGGACGGCTGGCGCGGCGGCAGCAGGCTTGGGCGGAGTGATGCAGAACAAATAAAGGGATGCGATGCGGAAGTAAATTAAGATTAACTAATTTTTTTGTTGTTTTTATAGGTTTGTAGAAGTTGGCTTCAAATCAAAGAAAAGTTAACCTAACATTGAAAGATACTAATATGATAATTGAAAGCACAAGTTTAAGGAAACTAAATTATCAGAGTAGTTTAGAAGCAACGGATCGCTGGGGGTTGAGAAACTCCCAGACCTAGGGTTTCACTCCGAGCTTTCAACAAAACAGAAATAAAGAGAAGGGAAGGTTTATCTAACCAGACAATGATCTTCACAGATTTTGGTGGAAGAACTCTCCCGAGTAGATTGTTGGATCCTCGGAGTCGGATATCTTCGTAATGGATCCTCCAATACTGGTCCTTTGGCGGGTTGGCTTCTCCTGAACTCAAGATCTGGAAGAGAAGAAAAACAATTGATGGAATCAGAGAGTCAAGGAAACGATTTACCAGGTTGATGAACTTGAAGATCGAAATTGCTGAAAATTGGATTCTCCTGGATGCTGATGTGATTTTCCTTGGAACTTGCTCTGGATCTGAAGTAGCCGGACTGGATCTGGATGAAGGTGGACGGCCTGGACTTGTAGAGAGAGAGAGGCCGTGGGAGATGGATGGATCTAGGGTTTGGTGGATGGAAAATAATGAAAGGTGGCTAGGGTTTTGGAATTTCAAGTGGCTAACCTAGGGTTTTGGATAAAGATGGAGATCTCTCACCTCCTCAAGGCTCCAATGGAACCCGGATTACCCCCTCACGGAGCTCAACACTTAGAATAGTGCGGAAGAAGAGAAACCTAGGTCACTCAACACAAGAGAATAGCAAAAATAATTTTTCTTCATTGATTTTCTAAAGTTACAAAGAGAGGTCTATTATATAGACCTAAAATTTTCTCCTAGCTTGTACAAATTCCCATGTGGGACTAAACTCTTCCAACCCCTAGATTAGGTAGAAAATCCTCTCCCTTGGCCGACCAAGAGTCCAAAAAAAATTGGGACGGCCATAAAGGAATTGTTTTGGAACTTTTATGGCACCTCCTTTGGAGTTGGATTTGGATTTGGAGTCCTCTTCTTCTTATGGTATTTCTTCTTTTCTTCCACTCCAAGTTAAGCTCTTTGATTTTGATTTGAACTTCAATTAGGAGTAGGTTGGATGTCCTTCTTTGATTTCTTCTCCAAGAGAAGTTTTCTTCCTTCTTTGCTTAGGTAAATTAGGCAGGTGTGGGCGCCTCCTTTAATTTAGCCTCCAATTTGATTTTTTCTTCTTTGGATGTGGGGACCATGACACTGGGATGCCTCTATGGCGCCTCCTGGACTCTGGCGTGTGCTCGGAGTGTGGCTGGGCGTGTGGCTTGGAGTGTGGCCTCCACTTGCTTGAACCTTGAGTTGATTGGAAGAGAAATGTGGCACCATTTTGGACCAAATTGAAACCATATTGGGACTTGCACCGAGTCAACATGACTCAACAAAATTTAAATGGTGACTCAAGAAATAAATAAAATAAATAAACTGGTTGACCAGGTCAACCTTTATTACAAACCCTAATTTCTCGGGCAATGTCAATCAGAGATCCAAATGGAGCTCTGAAGTCTTCTTCTGAGTCTGGTGCCCGCACCAATTCTTCCAGGGTGGGAGGAACTCGACCCTGTCGAGTAAGGCTCAAGTTGGCTCTGGTATCTCTCCAAGAGGTCTGGGTCCAATTCTTGTAATTCTTCTCGGGAGATCCAAGAGTCATCAGAATCTGGCCTTCCTTGCCAGCGGACCAGGTACCTTTGGTATCCTCGATTACGAGTAGAGATAACCTGATCATCCAGGATCTTTTCAATCTGCTCTTTCCTCACAGGCCAGTTTGTTGGTGGACACACAGGGTCGGGATCACTCTCAATGATAGGGTTAGGCTCAAAAGGCTCACTAGGAATCACAGCTGGCTCCCTGTACTCTACTAAGTCTGTAATGTTGAAAGTAGAGCTAATGCCTAGTTCTGGAGGCAACTCGAGCACATAGGCATTGGATCCTACTCTCTTTACCACTCTAAATGGTCCAACTCCCCTAGCATGTAACTTTCTAACGGTTCCAGGAGGAAACCGTTCAGGCCTTAACCTAATCATCACATAGTCTCCCTCAACAAAAGATTTGACTCGCCTTTGAGTATCAGCCAACTTCTTATAAGTTTCATTACTTAAATTTATTTTGGCATGAATTTCTTTATGCAAGTCTTTTATATGCTGTGCAAAATTCTCAGCAGATTCGGAGACTCGAGTGTGGACAGGTAAAGGGACTAGGTCAAGAGGTGTGTGAGGTTTGTACCCATGTACAATTTCAAATGGACTCTTACCCGTATACCTATTGACCGAGTCGTTGTACGCAAATTCTGCCCTTGGTAGGTATAAATCCCAATTTCTGGTATTTTCACCAACAAGACATCTCAGCAGATTTCCTAGGCTACGGTTCACTACTTCAGTTTGGCCATCAGTTTGGGGATGATAGGCAGTTGAAAACTTAAGTTTTGTCCCTAACTTATGCCAAAGGGTCTTCCAAAAGTAACTGGTGAACCGGACATCCCTATCTGAAACGATTGTCTTAGGTAGGCCATGGAGTCTAACTATCTCATTGAAGAAAAGTGTGGCTACCTTAGACGCATCAAAAGTTTGGGAACAAGGCAAGAAGTGGGCCATTTTAGAGAATCGGTCGACTACGACACAGATAGAATCATGTCTCCTCTGGGTCTTAGGTAAACCTAACACAAAATCCATACTCACATCTTGCCAAGGACGATCTGGGACAGGGAGTGGGGTATAAATGCCAGTGTTTTGTTTTCGCTGTTTGGCAACAGCGCAGGTTCGACATCTAGCTACAATATTAGCTACATCCCTTTTTAAGCTAGGCCAGAAAAAGTGGTCTTCAATAGCTAGAATGGTCTTGTCTTTTCCAAAATGGCCAGCTAAACCTCCAGCATGGATTTCCCAAATCAAAAATTCCCTAAGAGAAGTTCTAGGGATGCAAAGCCTATTTTTGAAGAACAAAAAACCATCTACAAGGGTATAATCCTGGTGATTACTAGATGGTCCTTGAACTAGATCCTGATACACAGTTGTGAAATCCGGACAAGACTCATATTCCTCTTTGATTTGCTCAAACCCTATGACCTCAGTTCTAACAGAAGTTAATAACAGAGATCGGCGACTAAGGGCATCAGCTACATTATTCTCAACTCCAGCCTTATGTTTCAGGACAAAAGTATAGGACTGGATATATTCTACCCACTTAGCATGCCTAGGGTTAAGCTTCTTTTGGGAGTTCAGAAATCTAAGAGCCTCATGGTCCGAAAATAGTACAAATTCCTGCGGTAGCAAATAATGTCTCCAGTAACGCAAAGCTTGCACCACCGCATAAAATTCCTTATCATAGGTAGAATACCTAAGCTTAGCATCATTAAGTTTTTCACTAAAGAATGCTATGGGATGATTCTCTTGGCTTAGGACTCCACCTATTCCTACACCTGAAGCATCACAGGCAACCTCAAATACTTTAGAAAAATCGGGTAATCTCAGAATGGGTGCCTGGGTCATTTTATCCTTAAGATCTAGGAAGGCTTTATGGGCTGACTTAGTCCAATGAAATTCTCCCTTCCTAATACAATCAGTGATTGGAGCAGCTAAAGTACTAAACCCCTTGATGAATCGCCTATAGAAGGTAGCCAAGCCATGGAAACTTCTAACTTCATGCACATTGGTTGGCTCTGGCCAGTCTACTATGGACTTAATCTTCTCAGGATCGGCCGCCACGCCGTCAGGGGTTACTACAAAATCAAGAAAGATAACTCTACTAGTCATGAATTCACACTTCTTAAGATTACCGTAGAGTCTCTCATTCCTCAAAACTTGGCAGACTGCTCTAAGGTGGTCTAGGTGATATGTTGGGGTCTTACTATAGATCAGGATGTCATCAAAATAGACCACCACAAATTTTCCTATGAAAGCTCTAAGTACCTGGGTCATAATTCTCATGAAAGTACTAGGGGCATTGGACAACCCAAAAGGCATAACAACCCATTCATAAAGACCATCCTTAGTTTTGAAAGCAGTTTTCCATTCATCCCCGGGTCTAATCCTAACCTGATGATAGCCGCTTTTGAGATCAATCTTAGAAAAAACCATTGCACCAGCCATCATATCAAGCATGTCATCTAGTCTAGGGATTGGAAACCTATACTTGATTGTAATTTTATTGATGGCACGACTGTCAACACACATCCTCCACGTGCCATCTTTCTTTGGGGTTAGTAAGGCTGGGACTGCACAAGGGCTAAGACTTTCTCTAATAAATCCCTTCCTCAATAATTCTCCAACCTGCTTTTGCAGTTCTTCATGCTCAGATGGATTCATCCTGTAATGGGGCAAGTTGGGCAAAGTTGCTCCTGGGATTAGATCTATGGCATGCTGGATATCCCTAAGAGGTGGAAGGTGGTCTGGCAAATCCTTGGGAAAGACATCCTCAAATTCTTTTAACACAGGTTTAACTTCTTGAGGAGGCTCTGAGGGTTCCGAAGTTCTAAGCTCCTTAGCAGTCAACATCCAGATGGGTGAACCACTATGAATTTCTTGTTCTAGATCCTTAGCACTGATTAGGTTCACTCCAGTTTTCATCTCCTTAACCTTACCAGCTCCTTTAGTTACCTTGTCCTTAGGGGGAACGGAATGGATCGTAATCTTCTTCCCATTGAAACTAAAGACATCGGTATTGGATTTTCCTAAGAGGGTGGCATCATGATCATACAACCAAGGTCTTCCGAGAATTATACTGCTCACCCCCATGGGTAAGACATCGCACCAAATCTTTTCGTGATAAGATTGCATTTGGATTTGGACTTGACATCTAGACTGGATGGGTATGGAGGTAGAATCTACCCAAGAAACCTTATAGGGGTTGGGATGGGGAACTGGGATTAAGCCTAACATCTTGACAGTGCTAGTAGAGATGGCATTTACACAGCTCCCACTATCTATGATGATCTTACATACCTTATCCCCTAATTTAAGAAAAGTCTGTAGGATGTTAGTCCTACGCCAATCCTCTTGAACTAGATTCTGGGATAGGATGCATCTTACAACTCCTAATTGGTCAGATTCGTTGGGTTCCTCCTCTCCTTCATACTCCTCAACCAAATTCATTCCGGCCTCATAAACTTCTTCTTCAAATTCCTCACTGGGCTCGGAATTATCATTCTCTCCCTCTTCTATGTAAAGGGATCTCCGTGGGCACTGGCTAGCAACATGACCTACCTTATGACACTTGAAACAGGCTATGGCAGTACACTGACTAGAAATGTGACCTGGTTTCTGACACTTAAAACAGGTGATATTTGAACTAGGGGTTCTCTGGGTGTCAGGTGCCTTACCTTTGTCCATGGGCCTAGGGGTAGAAGTACCCTGAAAAGGTTTACTAGGGATAACCTGACTAGGTCCATTCCTTGGGATTGGGGCACTAACCCTAGAAGGTATAGGTCCTCTCTGAAATTTCTCAGTGTTCAGTGCAATCTGGTAGGCTTGGTCTAGATCAGTAACCTCTCTCAGAAATAGTTCTCTCTTGATATCTTCCCTCAGTCCAGCCCTAAATCTAGACAAAGTGACTTCGTGGGCTTCACTCACATCACATCTCATTAGGTATTCATCAAAAGTAGTTATGTAGTCTGAGACAGATCGGTTTCCTTGTTTCAGGTTTTGCCATTGGTCTAACAGGTTTTGCTGGTATGAAATGGGTAAGTATTTATCTCTCAGTTTTTCTTTCATACCCTGCCAAGTGGTTATGGGCTCAACATTCCGTCTCCTAGTGGTTAGCTCAATGTTCCCCCAGTATAACCTAGCTTGACGCACTAATTTCATCTTGGCAAACTTGTATTTCCTCTCCTCAGACATAGCATACCACTCAAAGTATTGATCCATCTCACCCTCCCAATCAGAATACACCTTAGGGTTCAGACTACCATCAAAAATGGGTGCATCTAATTTGATGTTCCTGATGAACCTATCATCTCTATCTTCAGGCTCTGGGTCAGGCCTCCTATGATTAGGTTCAGGATCTCTATATAAAGGCCTTCTAGGCTCCTGATGTGGGTGAGGCTGAGGCACATTAAAATCGGGGTCAGGAGTCCAATTCCGATGTCTAGGTTCTTCAAGTACTTGGACTCGGTCCCTAAGTTGGGTAAGATCCTCATGAATTTGTGCGCTAAACTGGGCCACAATGTTTGTCATATCCTGATTCATTTTAGCCATACTTTCAGTAAGAGTTCTGATCATGGCCTCTAAATCAGGTTGGGTTTGACCAGGTTGATATGGCACTCCGTTTCTGGTAGACATGATGATTCAAGCAAGCACACAAAATGAGACTAGACTAAATCGACTACTGGATCACTAGACCTAGAGTCCAAACTAGATGCCCAATCAGAGTGGCAAGCTAGCCTGTAGTAACTCAGGACTCAGCCAGGCAGGTGTAAGGGGAGTGTTAGGTCCCTGATCGCCAATCCTAGACACCAATCAGTGATTGGCCAGGTAGGCGGACCAGCACACAAGCCCTTCGGGACGTAGTCCCTGAACCACCGTTCTAGACACTGAGTGCTAAGCACACACAGAATAACTCAGCAAACTGACTCAACACTAGCCTAGACCCGACCAATTGGTGTCCCTAGCCCACTAGGGCAAATTAGGTCTAACTGATTTTAAATTAGGTCTAGGTTCGAATGATTGGATGGTGGTTTTGGGCTAAGGAGAGGTAATCAACTCCTCCCCTTATCTTAGATGCTCAATTGTCCTTAAGTAAATTATGAGATGATCACTCCAAAAAAGAATTGAATTGCAGAACACAAAAAACAGAGTTGCTGTATTTTAATTCTCAGAATTTTTACCGAAACCAATAAATCATAGAAAAATTATGGAAAATAGGTTCAATTATATTGGTTTCAACGAAGTAAAAATCATGCAATTCGGAGTTTTATGCAGGGAGAAATAATTCAGATAACAAGGCAATTACGGGCTGCAACTAGATTGTCTTCCCCGTTTATAATCCCTGCTACGAAGTTATAACCCAATGGATCCCCTACACGCCCTAGGAACACCCCGTGGAATGGGAGGAGGAGGCTTGCGCCTCGCTTAGTTCCTAGGACCGGACGTCCTGGGGAGTCTACTTCGAGCAGACAAAATAAAAAGAGATCAATCAAAGCAAGCAAGCAAATCAGAAACCCTAGACTGGGCTCTGATACCAAAAATGATGCAGAACAAATAAAGGGATGCGATGCGGAAGTAAATTAAGATTAACTAATTTTTTTGTTGTTTTTATAGGTTTGTAGAAGTTGGCTTCAAATCAAAGAAAAGTTAACCTAACATTGAAAGATACTAATATGATAATTGAAAGCACAAGTTTAAGGAAACTAAATTATCAGAGTAGTTTAGAAGCAACGGATCGCTGGGGGTTGAGAAACTCCCAGACCTAGGGTTTCACTCCGAGCTTTCAACAAAATAGAAATAAAGAGAAGGGAAGGTTTATCTAACCAGACAATGATCTTCACAGATTTTGGTGGAAGAACTCTCCCGAGCAGATTGTTGGATCCTCGGAGTCGGATATCTTCGTAATGGATCCTCCAATACTGGTCCTTTGACGGGTTGGCTTCTCCTGAACTCAAGATCTGGAAGAGAAGAAAAACAATTGATGGAATCAGAGAGTCAAGGAAAAGATTTACCAGGTTGATGAACTTGAAGATCGAAATTGCTGAAAACTGGATTCTCCTGGATGCTGATGTGATTTTCCTTGGAACTTGCTCTGGATCTGAAGTAGCCGGACTGGATCTGGATGAAGGTGGACGGCCTGGACTTGTAGAGAGAGAGAGGCCATGGGAGATGGATGGATCTAGGGTTTGGTGGATGGAAAATAATGAAAGGTGGCTAGGGTTTTGGAATTTCAAGTGGCTAACCTAGGGTTTTGGATAAAGATGGAGATCTCTCACCTCCTCAAGGCTCCAATGGAACCCGGATTACCCCCTCACGGAGCTCAACACTTAGAATAGTGCGGAAGAAGAGAAACCTAGGTCACTCAACACAAGAGAATAGCAAAAATAATTTTTCTTCATTGATTTTCTAAAGTTACAAAGAGAGGTCTATTATATAGACCTAAAATTTTCTCCTAGCTTGTACAAATTCCCATGTGGGATTAAACTCTTCCAACCCCTAGATTAGGTAGAAAATCCTCTCCCTTGGCCGACCAAGAGTCCAAAAAAAATTGGGACGGCCATAAAGGAATTGTTTTGGAACTTTTATGGCACCTCCTTTGGAGTTGGATTTGGATTTGGAGTCCTCTTCTTCTTATGGTATTTCTTCTTTTCTTCCACTCCAAGTTAAGCTCTTTGATTTTGATTTGAACTTCAATTAGGAGTAGGTTGGATGTCCTTCTTTGATTTCTTCTCCAAGAGAAGTTTTCTTCCTTCTTTGCTTAAGTAAATTAGGCAGGTGTGGGCGCCTCCTTTAATTTAGCCTCCAATTTGATTTTTTCTTCTTTGGATGTGGGGACCATGACACTGGGATGCCTCTATGGCGCCTCCTGGACTCTGGCGTGTGCTCGGAGTGTGGCTGGGCGTGTGGCTTGGAGTGTGGCCTCCACTTGCTTGAACCTTGAGTTGATTGGAAGAGAAATGTGGCACCATTTTGGACCAAATTGAAACCACATTGGGACTTGCACCGAGTCAACATGACTCAACAAAAATTAAATGGTGACTCAAGAAATAAATAAAATAAATAAACTGGTTGACCAGGTCAACCTTTATTACAAACCCTAATTTCTCGGGCAATGTCAATCAGAGATCCAAATGGAGCTCTGAAGTCTTCTTCTGAGTCTGGTGCCCGCACCACGGAGTCACGGCCGGCTGGGCATGGGCGGAGGGTGGCAGAGGGGGCTGCGGCGGCTTGGGCGGCGTGCGGATGACGTGCGGATGGCGGAGGCGGCTTCGGCGGACTTGGCGCACGGCGGACGGCGCAGAGACGCGGCATGGCCGGCGCGAAGGGGCGGAGGCGTGGCCGTGGGCAGCTGGACGGCGGCGCGCGGCGCGGCTCGCGTGGGCGATGGCAGCAAGTTCCGGCCATTTTTTCCGGCCAAACGGGAGCTCTTCGACCGGCGGGAAGGTTACCGGCGGCTTCGGCGGCGCCGGGGGAAGCTCTCCGACAAGTTTCGGCGCAATCGGAGCACGGTGGTCCACGGCTCCGCCCGTGGACCGGCAGCAATGGCTGCCGTGGACCAAACGGACGTGCGGTGGACCACTGAGCCGGTCCACCGTGAGCCAGTAAGAATTTTAAGGCAATGCTCCAAAAACCGTATGGCTCTGAAATCCGTGCTAAAACTTTCTGAAATCTATTTCGGGTCCGTTTGAAGTCCGAATTACATTCCGTTTGCGTCGTTGGACTCCTAAAATCAAGATCTACACGTTTATGGAGTCAATTCCTGCAAAGTATCATAAAAAGTATTAATTTTAATCAAATAAAGTTGGGTTAATTTTCATTATTCTAATGTCTAACACCAGGGTCGTGCTCATGCTGCCAAGATGAGCCCTCCTGCCGAGGTCGTGCTCATAGGGCGAACCCTCCATCTAAGGTTAGCTCCTGGTCGGGATCGTGCTCACGCTACTAAGACGAGCCCTCCTATCTAGGTCAGCTCCCAGCCGGGATCATGCTCATGAGGCGAGCCCTCCATCTGAGGCCAGCTCCCGGTCGATGTCGTGCTCATGCTCCCTGAGGTAGGGCTCCATCCTACCCTGTCGAGATCAAGCTCCCGACCGGGGTCATGCTCATGCTGCCAAGGTGAGCCCTCCTATCGAGGTCAGCTCCTAGCCAGGATCGTGCTCATGAAGTAAGCCCTCCGTCTGAGGCCAGCTCCTGGCCGGGGTCATGCTCATGCTCCCTGAGGTAGGGCTCCATCCAACCCTATCGGGTTCAAGTTCCCGCTAGTAGCAAGAAAGATTAGTAGGAATTCAAACTGCAACAAGGAGGCTCCCGATCGCCTGCAACCTCTGAGGGGTGGCGCACACCCGGTCATGGGCCTGGGCTCTGCAACACGCCACCTGCATGCTCAGGCGGCCTGTGCTCCGCCCGTTAACAACCGTGCAACCGGGGGCTTCAATCCCCGTAACATGAAGCCTGAACCTCCCCCAAGAAGGGTATTTCACTAAGGCCCCAGGGACCTGCACACTCCAATGGTCCCTCCAGAAATAGAAGCTTCCCACCGTGGCACAGGGCTCAGCGGTACGGCGCCAGCCCCTCCCATGGGAAACTGTGCCACTGAGGGACAAAATCTGCACCATGATGGCATACACCCCCAATGGAAGGATCTCCCCCTAAGGACTGGTCTGACAAAAGGGAGGTCGCAAGCAATGGCAAGCCCCTCCCAGAGAGGGCACACGGAAAGGGACACCCGAATAAAGTCCAATATCTGCTCTGGGCCATCCCACATACATAAGGTCAGGGAGAGGAAAAACAAAAGGAGGAGAAACAAACAGGTGAGAAGGAGAGGGAAAGCAAATGAGCAAGGGACCTCCAGCAAGCCCTTCCAAGCTCTCCACTCCTATCTCCGCTTGCTCTTTCCATCTCAATTCTACCTTTCACCCTTTATGCGAAGAGCCCCCCAAGCTCTCCACCACAGAGGTTCTGTTCCTCTTGATCATCCTGTCTGACTTGATTGTCGGAGTGTCCCTGCCAAAATCTTCGGCCTAGGTCTTCTCTTTTTTGCAGGACTGTCGGATCAAGGAGCCAACCAGGAAAGGGAGAGACGAGCATTCCACGGGAACGCGATGCATCCATGACACGTCAGAGCTACAGGCCACGGTGATCTTTGTGGCAACAGATTGGCACGCTAGGTAGGGGAGAGATCCATGGAAGCCCATCGTCAAATGGTGACCATGCAGGCCAGCGAAGCCTCCACTAGTCGAGTGGAAGACCTTTCTCGCCACGGCGACTATAGCCCATAGAGGGAACTCCCCGCTCCACCACCACCATCTCCGATGGATCCTCAAATCACTGCACTGGCCTAGCAGGTCTAGGTCATGGCTGCGGCGGTGTGCCAGCTCTACCAGAAGCACCGATCCCTAGAAACTCAACGGCAACCAGGGATGCCGATGGCCCACCTATAAGCCGGTAGGGATGATGTCCTGGGGGGCAAGGAGAACCCCAAAGAGGTTTCGGGGGAGAGACTATGCCCCCAATAATGACCGGGGCCCCACCTAGGGAAGTACTATGGTGATGACATTCACTGTCCGCACCTTACAGATCAACCTTGGGGGCACCCTGGACTCAACCTGCTCGACGACAGGACCTTTGAGGATTTCAGAGCCGATCTTGGCATCCATCACTGTTTCTCTCCGGTAGCCCACCCTCGGACCAATGGGGAGGTCGAGGTGACTAACCGGGCCACCCTGCCAAGGATCCGTACGGAGCTGGATGAGACAAGAGACGAGGCCTGACCCCGAGTGGCCGCCTATCGGCAATAAGTAGTGCGCTACTGCAACTCCCATGGAAGGCCCCAGCGAGGTGGTCGAGGCTTAACCGAGCGGAGCCTACTACCTCGCCGACCCTGGCGGTGCCTGATGCACCGAGCCTAGAATATGAGCAATTTAAAAATGCACTACCGGTAATGTAGGACTTCCTCTCAATTATTAAAGCTCCTTTTTGGTGCAACCTTGTCTTTCACCTATGCAGGAACATATCCATTCGATTCCAAGTCCGGCGGATCAAGCCGGGCCCCTCAAGCAGGCCCGCACTCTTTGTCATGCTTACAGTCTGGAGGTGGCGGTAGGGAAACCCGCCATCTACCACTTGACTCACAGTTCGGCACCCTCAAGCCGGGCCCCTCAAGCAGGCCTGCACTCTTCGCCGTGCTCACAATCCGGAGGTGGCGACAGGGAAACCTGCCATCTATCACTTGACTCACAGTTTGGCACCCTCAAGTCGGGCCCCTCAAGCAGGCTCGCACTCTTCGCCATGCTCACAGTCCAGAGGTGGCGGCAGGGAAACCTGCCATCTACTGCTTGACTCACAGTTCGGCACCCTCAAGTTGGGCCCCTCAAGCAGGCACGCACCCTTCGCCATGCTCATAGTCCAGAGGTGGTAGCATGGCAACCCGCCATCTATCGCTTGACTAACAGTTTGGCACCCTCAAGCAGGGCCCCTCAAGCAGGCCCGTACCCTTCGCCATGCTCATAGTCTGGGGGAAGCGGTAAGAAAACCTGTCATCTACCGCTTGACTCACAGTTCGACACCCTCAAGCTGGGCCCTTCCACTAGGCCCGCACTCCTTTGCCATGCTCACAGTCCGGAGGTGGTGGCAAGAAAACCCGCCATCTACCGCCTCACTCATAGTTCGGCACCCTTAAGTCGGGCCACTCAAGTAGGCCCGCACTCTTCGCCATGCTCATAGTCTGGAGGCGGCAATAGAGAAACCTGCCATCTACCGCTTGACTCACAGTTCAGCACCCTCAAACAGGCCCCTCAAGTAGGCCCACACTCTTCACCATGCTCACAGTCCGGAGGTGGCAGCAAGGAAACCCGTCATCTACCGCTTTACTCATAATTCGGCACCATCAAGCCGGGCCCCGCCAACGGGCCCGCACTCTTTGCCGTTCTCACAGTCTAGAGGTGGCAGCAGGGAAACCTGTAATCTACCGCTTGACTTATAGTTTGGCATCCTCAAGCCGAGCCCCTCAAGCAGGCCCACTCTTCACCGTGCTCACAATCTAGAGGTGGTGGTAGGAAAACCCGCCA
Source organism: Areca catechu (assembly GCA_021397845.1). Taxonomy (NCBI): domain Eukaryota; kingdom Viridiplantae; phylum Streptophyta; class Magnoliopsida; order Arecales; family Arecaceae; genus Areca; species Areca catechu. The sequence continues at coordinate 101,341,874 of CM038038.1, forward strand.
TCTACTGCTTGATTCACAGTTGGCACCCTCAAGCCAGGCCCCTCAAGTAGGCCCGCACTCTTCGCCGTACTCACAATCCGTAGGTGGCGGCAGGGAAACCCACCATCTACCGCTTGACTCACAATTCAGCACCATCAAGTCAGACCCCTCAGGCAAGCCCGTACTCTTCGTCGTGCTCACAATCCAGAGGTGGCGGCAGGGCAACCCGCCATCTATCGCTTGACTCATAGTTTGGCACCCTCAAGTCGAGCCCCTCAAGTAGGCACGCACTCTTCGCTGTGCTCATAGTCCGGAGGTGGTAACAGGGCAACCTGCCATCTACTACTTCACTCATAGTGTGGCATCCTTAAGCCAGGCCTCTCAAGCAGGCCCGCACTCTTTGCCGTGCTCACAGTTTGGATGTGGTGTCAGGGAAACCCACCATCTACCACTTGACTCACAATTCAGCACCATCAAGCCAGGCCCCTCCAGTAGGCCCGCACTCTTCACCGTGCTCACAATCTGGAGGTGGCGGTAGGGCAACCCGCCATCTATCTCTTAACTCATAGTTTGGCATCCTCAAGCTAGGCCCCTCAAGCAGGCCCACACTCTTCGTCGTGCTCATAGTCTAGAGGTGATGGCAGGGCAACCCGCCATCTACAACTTGACTCACAGTTCAGCACCCTCAAGCCGAGCCCCTCAAGCAAGCTTGCACTCTTCGTTGTGCTCACAGTCCAGAGGTGACAGCAAGGCAACCCACCATCTACCTCTTAACTCACAGTTTGGCATCCCCAAGCCGGGCCCCTCAAGTAGGCCCGCGCTCTCCGTCGTGCTCGCAGTTTGGAGGTGGCGGTAGGGAAACCTACTATCTATCGCTTGACTCACAGTTCGGCACCATCAAGCCGGGCCCCTCCAGCTGGCTCGCACTCTTCGCCATGCTCAAAGTCTGGCGGTGGCGGCAGGGAAACTCGGCATATACCGCTTAACTCATAGTTCGGCATCCTCAAGCCGGGCCCCTCAAGCAGGCCCGCACTCTTCACCATGCTCACAGTCCAGAGGTGGTGGCAGGAAAACCCACCATCTATCACTTGACTCACAGTTCAGCACCCTCAAGCCGGGCCCCTCAAGCAGGCCCATACTCTTCACTATGCTCACAGTCCGGTGGTGGCGGCAAGGCAACCCGCCATCTATCGCTTGACTCACAGTTCGGCACCCTCAAGCTAGACCCCTCTAGCATGCCCGCACTCTTCGCCATGCTCATAGTCCGGAGGTGATGGCAGGGCAGCCCGCCATCTACCGCTTGACTCAAAGTTCAATACCCTCAAGCCGGGTCCCTCCAACAAACCCACACTCTTCATCGTGCTCACAGTCCGGAGGTGGCAACAGGAAAACCTGCCATCTATAGCTTGACTCACAGTTCGGCATTCTTAAGCCAAGCCCCTCCAGCAAGCCCACACTCTTTGCCGTGCTTACAGTCCGGAGGTGGCGACAAGGCAACCCACCATCTATCGCTTGACTCACAATTCAGCATCATCAAGCCAGGCCCCGTCAGTAGGCCCACTTCCATCGTCGGGTCCTCCAGAAGTTTCGCACCCTCTACCTTGCTCATAGGCCAGAGATGCCAGTGGGAAACTCCTGAAGCCCCACCTTCTATCACTTGGCTCATAGCTTGGCAAACCAAGAAGCCCCCCAAAAGCATTTTATGTTCAAGACCGCACGACCCCAAGGTTGGCGGAGTAAAGGTGGGATGCCCGTGGAGTCCTACTTGCTGACCTCAGGACTCCAGCATCACCCCACAACGGTCGAAGGCCTGGGCCGGGCTCACGACAACCATGAAAGTCTGCCTCCCTGCTATGGGAACTTGAGAAGCAGAGGAGGGAAAGAAGTAAAAGCCAAAAATCCAGCGATCGAGTTATGTAGGTGAGCCCTTCATAATTCCTGATGGGCTTCCCTTAGAGTTATTCAAGTAAAAAAAAAAGGAGAGAAAAGAGAAGAATGACACATGTTGATTAAGGGAAAGAATAGCTTTCATTGATCAAAAATTTTATATATCATGGTGACCCCCGACAAGCCGAGAAGTCTTTCAACAACTCAGTTACAAAATGAAAGGAAATAGGCTTAGGCCTCCCTCGTCGCTCCTCACCCGACCAATGAGCAAGTCCTCTTTATGCGGCCACTACACGACCAGAGGGGCATTCCGAGAAGCTTCGACTCTGAACGTTACCTCCAGGTCCGGCGTGCCCCCCATCCACTGGGGTTATCCTGCTCTAGAGTGCACTTCCCATGGTGTCGAAGGTACGGGCAAGATCGGAGGGGGGATGTTCCAATCCCTTCTACCCGAGGAGGCAAGCACCCATTAGCACCATGACCACCGCAGCCACCTCCATGGTGACCATGACCTCCATGCTGGGGTAGCCATTTTGCCGCCCCCCTCTGGGGGCTCTTCCCCCTTCTCCTCCTTCCTTCTGGGGGTGGCATTGAGCTCGACGGATTTCTTCTCCAAGACCGAACATTCTTGCCAAGACACTGGCCGGCCCCTCCTGAAGGGTCATTATCTGGCCCGTAACGCCGGGAGGTGCTTTCTGAAGGGTCATTATCTGGCCCGCAAGCTCTTGGGACCTGGTGGCCTAAGCCCAAAACTTGTCCCGCTCCACATCCGAGCGATGGCTCTGCATCATTGATAGGGAATCGCAAGATGCAAGCAATGTAGTGGGGATCTAATTTTTTGCGCCCAGGAAAGCTCTTATAAAGGCAAGGGGATGGGTCCTTTCTAAGAGGAGCTGCCGCCCCCCATCGCATCATCTTCCAAGTCTCATCATGTGTCGGCATCTCGCGACAATGATGCTTCATGCCAAGCATGGTAATTAATGGCCCTGTTAAAGGGCTATATCGTGGAATCGTCCCATTGGCACGGAAGCATGGATTCCAGGGCACCGGTGCCCGAGGCATTGATGGTGCAGGGGGCGCGCCTCTCCATGTCAGCATGGTCATTACTCCCTTCGCCCCGAGTATCACTTCATCCTCTAGGCTCGAGAGTGGGGGGCATCTGATGTCACACATCCACTGACACAGAGCCTCTGATGGTGGCCCTGCTGGCAAAGAGTCCGCCACCCAAGTGCGGTGGCTAAACAAAGAGCCAAGGCGAGCCCTCCTGCCGAGGTAATGCTCATAGAGCGAGCCCTCCATCTGAGGTCAGCTCCTGGTCGAGGTCGTACTCATGCTGCCAAGGCGAGCCCTCCTACCGAGATCAATTCCTATTTGGGGTTGTGCTCATAGGGCGAGCCCTCCATCTGAGGTCAGCTCCTGGGCGGGATCATGCTTATGTTGCCAAGGCAAGCCCTCTTGCCCAGGTCAGCTCCTAGTTGGGGTCGTGCTCATAAGGCGAGCCCTCCGTCCGAGGTCAACTCCCGATCAGGGTCGTGCTCATGCTGCCAAGGCGAGCCCTCCTGCTGAGGTCAGCTCCCAGCCAGGATCGTGCTCATAAGGGGAGTCCTCCATTTGAGGTCAGCTCCTGGCCGGGGTCGTGCTCATGCTACCAAGGTGAGCCCTCCTACCGAGGTCAGCTCCCAGTCGGGATCGTGCTCATGAGACGAGCCCTCCATCTGAGACCAGCTCCCGATCAGGGCCGTGCTCATGTTTTATGAGGTAAGGCTCCATCCTACCCTACCAGGATCGAGCTCTTAGCCAGGGTCACACTCATGCTGCCAAGGCGAGCCCTCCTATCGAGGTCAGCTCCCAGTCGGGATCATGCTCATGAGGCGAGCCATCCATCTGAGGCCAGTTCTCGGCCGGGGTCATACTCATGCTCCCTGAGGTAAGGCTCCATCCTATCCTGCTGAGGTCAAGTTCCCGCTAGTGGCAAAAAAAGATCAGCAGTAATTCAAACCTTAACAAGGAGGTTCCCGATTGCTTACAACCTCTGAGGGGTAGCGCATGCCCGGCCATGGGCCTGGGCTTTGCAGTGCACCACCCTCATGCTCTGGGCGGCATGCACTCCACCAGGTCCCGGACCTTATTATGCGCCACCACGTTGACAACCTTGCAACCAAGGGCTTCAATCCCCGCGACACGACGCCTGAACCTCCCCCAAGAAGGGTATTCCACTAAGGCCCCAGGGACCTGCAATGCTCCAATGGTCCCTCTAAATATAGAAGCTTCACACCTTGGCACGGGGCTCAATGGCACAACGACCGCCCCTCCCACGGAAAACTACACCACCAGAGGGACAGAATCTGTACCATGCTAGTGTACACCCCCAATAGAAGGATCTCCCCCTAAGGACCGGTCTGATAAAAGGGATGATGGGGACCCGAGAGTCTATTTAAGTCTATTAGTACTGAGTCACTTGTACTAAAATGAGCCAATTAAGTCCTATAATAAGGTGAGACAACTAAGTCCAATTGAGTCCACTTAGTCAGGTCCAGTCATTTTTAGTCCAATCAAGTCCAATCGAGTCCATGTAGTTTTCATTCAAGTCATGTTCAAGAGGAGAGTAAGCAGACCAGGAGATTCACCAGGCCCCTCCAACTAGAGCTGGACTTCAGGCACCTGGGCCCTTTCATGCCACTAAGCCCACAAGGGAGCACCCCTCCAACCCATGAAGATGGCACCTTGTCCAAGCCGCCCTAGCCCAAGCCCAACACTTGAGGTTTCTTGGCCCTCAAGTCAGGGTTTCTTGACCCCCAAGTCATGAAACCTAAGTAAATCTATAAATACCCTACACTCTCTTGTAATTTTTATACTAGAATGAATTATAAATGAAACTTCTTGGGTTCTTCCTCAATTACGATGTGATTTTCTGTGTGATTAGGATATCTGTGTGATCCCTAAGGGTATCTGTGTGATCCATATTGTTCTTAAGGATATCTGTGTGATCTCTTTGCTGCCCCAACCTCCTGCACCCTACCCTAGCCGCCCTCTTCTTTCTTCTTCCAAGCAAGCCCTAATCCCCTGGTGACTTCTATGCTCGCCAGCGATCTGATCCCTGCATCTGTCCCCCATCAATTTGCTATCAAAGCCAGAGGATTATGGTATTTTCTTCTTCCTCCCGAGCCTATTGTCAAACCATCATCAAGCATCCTGAAACCACATCGCCCATAGCCTCCCGGAAACTCTTTCATGTCGGTCTCTCTCCCATCCGGACCGCCCAGATCCGATCGGCGCCTCCACCAGATCTCCCAGACGCCAACAGCCCCTACGACCGTGACTGGGTCAACCGGAAGTAGGCTCCCTCCTTGGCGACATCATCCGCTGCTGTGCCGCCCTTAACCCCTGCTCTTAGCCCATCAATGCCCGGCAGCTGACAGAACCCTGCACGTAGATCAGGTTGCCCGTGGCCCCCCCACAGGAAGCTCCAGCGGCTAGAGATGCCCGACTACCTCCAACTCCACTTCCACATCGGCTTGCAAATCCCATCTACCGTCCTCCATGGCCACCAATGAATCCAACTCCACCCCCCTCCCGACGGCCTCAAGGCCTCGATCTGCCCTAAAACTCTACATCCGCAACCCAAACCCATCATCCACCCATCTCGGACTTGTCCAATCACCGAATCCACTCCTCCACCACCACTGGCATTCTTCGCCCCACCAACCCCATCTCCCAGGTCGCCGACCACTAGGGAGAAGCTGTCCGAACCTGTAGCACCCAAGTCAGATCCACCTAGCCCCTCTCACGGATGCCAACAACCACCGAAATAGAGCCGCGCCCCGTCTCTGCATGCCACCGCCCATCGACCGAACCAGTCCTCCCCCTCCCAGGCACCAGCTCCTTTGAGATCGTCGGCGAAGCCTCGCCGGATTCCCTCCATGAGAATCCCTATTCCAGCATAGCACGAACGTGAAGGCACCAAGGCCAGCACGAACGTGAAAGCAGTTGCCGTTCATCGTTGCCGACTTCAAGCTCCGCGTGGATTCCAGGACTGCAAGGATTTCAGAGCCATACAAATCTCAAAGCTACATGAATTTCAGAGTTGCATAGATCTCAAAGCAGAGCCTCCTCTTTATTTTAAGCTTATTTGGGTATATTTGGGTTTATTTGATTGGATCTATTTTATGGATTTGTCTCTTTGGATATGCTTGGATTCGGTCCCATCAAAGCCCCCACTGAGTCTGACTCAACGGAGTCGAGTTCTCCCCACTCCAGGGAAATTATGGGGACCCGAGAGTCTATTTGAGTCCATTAGTACTGAGTCACTTGTACTAAAGTGAGCCAATTGAGTCCTGTAATAAAGTGAGATAACTAAGTCCAGTCGAATCCACTTAGTCAGGTCCGGTCATTTTTAGTCTAGTCAAGTCCAATCGAGTCCATGTAGTTTTCATTCAAGTCATGTTCAGGAGAAGAGTCAACAGATCAGGAGATTCACCAGGCCCCCCCAACTAGAGTTGGACTTCAGGCACCTGGGCCCTTTCATGCCGACAAGCCTACAAGGGAGTGCCCCTCCAACCCATGAAGATGGCACCCCAGTCCAAGTCGCCCCAGCCCAGTGCCCTAGCCCAAGCCCAACACTTGAGGTTTCTTGGCCCTCAAGTCAGGGTTTCTTGACCCCCAAGTCATGTAACCTGGGTAAATCTATAAATACCCTACACCCTCTTGTAATTTTTATGCTAGAATGAATTATGAATGAAACTTCTTGGGTTCTTCCTCAATTATGGTGTGATTTTCTGTGTAATTAGGGTATCTGTGTGATCCCTAAGGGTATCTGTGTGATCCCTATTATTCTTAAGGATATCTATGTGATCCCTTTGCTGCCCCAACCTCCTGCAGCTGCCCTAGCCGCCCTCTTCTTTCTTCTTCCAAGCAAGCCCTAATCCCCTGGTGACTTCTACACTTGCTAGCGATTTGATCCCCACATCTGTCCCCCATCAATTTGGTATCAGAGCCAGAGGATTAGGGTATTTCCTTCTTCCTCCCGAGCCTATTATCAATCCATCATCAAGCATCCTGAAACCTCGTCGCCCGTAGCCTCCCGAAACCTCTTTCATGCTGGTCTCTCTCCTATCCGAACAGCCCCTACGCCCGTGACTGGATCAACCGGAAGCAGGTCTCCCTCCTTGGCGATGTCGTCCGCTGCTGTGCCACCCTCAACCCCTGCTCCTAGCCCATCAACGCCCGACAACCGATGGAACCCCGCATCATAAATTAGGCTGCCCATGGCCCCCCCCACTGGAAGCTCCAGTGGCTAGAGATGCTCGACTGCCTCCAACTCCACTTCCACATCGGCTCGTAGATCCCATCTACCACCCTCCATGGCCACCGATGAATCCAACTCCACCCCCCTCCCGATGGCCTCAAGGCCTAGATATGCCCTAAAACTCTACATCCGCAACCCAAACCCATCATCCACCCATCTCGGACTTGTCCGATCGCCGAACCCGCTCCTCCACCGCCACTGGCATCCTCCGCCCCACCAGCCCCATCTCCCAGGTCGTCGGCCACGGGGTGAAGCTGTCCGAACCCGCAGCACCCAAGCCGAATCCACCTAGCCCCTCTCACGGACGCCAACAACCATTGAAATAGAGCCGCGCCCCATCTCTGCGTGCCACCGCCCGTCGATCAAACCAGTCCTCCCCCTCCCAGGCACCAGCTCCTTCGAGATCGTCGACGAAGCCTTGCTGGATTCCCTCCATGAGAATCCCTGTTCTGGCACGGCACGAACGTGAAGGCACCAAGGCCAGCATGAACATGAAAGCAGTTGCCGTTCATCATTGCCGACTTCAAGCTCCGCGTGCATTCCAGGACTGCATGGATTTCAGAGCCATACGGATCTCAAAGCTACATGAATTTTAGAGTTGCACAGATCTCAAAGCAGAGCCTCCTCTTTATTTCAAGCTTATTTGGGTATATTTGGGTTTATTTGATTGGATCTTTTTTATGGATTTGTCTCTTTGGATATGCTTGGCTTCGGTCCCATCAAAGCCCCCGCTGAGCCTGACTCGACAGAGTCGAGTTCTCCCCACTCCAGAGAAATGATGGGGATCCGAGCGTCTATTTAAGTCCATTAGTACTGAGTCACTTGTACTACAGTGAGCCAATTGAGTCCTGTAATAAAGTGAGACAACTAGTCCAGTTGAGTCCACTTAGTCAAGTCCAGTCATTTTTAGTCTAGTCAAGTTCAATCGAGTCCATGTAGTTTTCATTCAAGTCATATTTAAGAGGAGAGTCAGCAGACCAGGAGATTTACCATGCCCCCCCAACTAGAGCTGGACTTCAAGCACCTAGGCCCTTTCATGCCGCCAAACCTATAAGGAAGCGCCCCTCCAATCCATGAAGATGGCATCCCAGTCCAAGCCGCCCCAGCCCAGCGCCCTAGCCCAAGCCCAACACTTGAGATTTCTTGGCCTCAAGTCAGGGTTTCTTGACCCCCAAGTCATGTAACCTAGGTGAATCTATAAATACCCCACCCCCTCTTGTAATTTTTATGCTAGAATGAATTATGAATGAAATTTCTTGGGTTCTTCCTCAATTACAGTGTGATTAGGGTATCTGTGTGATCCCTAAGGATATCTGTGTGATCCCTATTGTTCTTAAGGATATCTGTGTGATCCCTTTACTGCCCCAGCCTCCTACACCCTGCCCTAGCCACCCTCTTCTTTCTTCTTCCAAGCAAGCTCTAATCCTTTGGTGACTTCTACGCTCGCCAGCGATCCAATCCCCGCATCTATCCCCCATCAAGGGAGGTCGTAGGCAACGACAAGCCCCTCCCAGAGAGGGCACATGGAAAGGGACACCCGGACAAAGCCCCAGATCTGCTCTGGGCCATCCCACATACATAAGGTCAGAGAGAGGAAAAATAAAAGGAGGAGAAACAAACATGTGAGAAGGAGAGGGGAAGCAAGCGAGCAAGGGACCTCCAGCAGACCCTTACAAGCTCTCTGCTTCAATCTTCGCTTGCTCTTTCCACCTCAATTCTACCTTTCACCCTCTACGTGAAGAGCTTCACTTGCTCTTTCCACCTCAATTCTACCTTTCACCCTCTACACGGAGAGGCCCCAAACTCTCTGCCATAGAGGTTCTGTTTTCCTTGATCGTCCCATTTGACTTAATCATCAGAGTGTCCCCACCAGAATCCCGGGCCCAGGCCTCCTCTTTTTTGCAAGGCAGCCAGAAAAGGGAGGGACGAGTGCCCTACGGGAACCCCATGCATCCATGACATGTCAGAGCTATAGGCCACAGTGATCTTAGCGGTAACAAGGTCAATAACTAGATTAGATCTAATGTTAGAATTTTGAATAATATGGACCCAATAAAGAGTTAGATTTAACCTAACCAAAGGTTGATTAGGATTAGGTCAAGGATTCTCTATATCAATTTTATAAAGATAGCTTGATCAAGTCCATATTATATCAAATTGACCTAATTATGGCTTAATGATTGTACCTGAGTCGTTAGGCTAGTTTAATCAATTTTGATGAACCAATTGATGTCTAAGGTAAGTTGGTATTTATCATGGTTATTAATTGGGGCTACATCTTACTTGGCTAACTTGGTTGGTGTCTAAGAAAAGAGGTTAACGTTGGAACCCTTCCATCGATTCACTTGATCAATGTAGTCAATCAAGATTTGATTAGATTGCTCATTGATTCAGTTAACCTATGCCGGTAAGAATGATCAGCTTGATTGATCTAGGTGCCCTTGGATCAATTATCTTCGACCCTTGTCATATACTTGATGAAGTCAGTAGGAGAATTGGTCCATATCTTCTTCTCTCTTCTAAACTATTAATAAAAATCTCTAAATTATTAGATCCCTAAAAGTGACAAAGTTATGGAGATAATTGAGTCATAGCCTCCTATTAAGAGGATGGTAATAGGTTCAATAGTTACGATGTTCATTGAAGGTCCAAAGACCTGGTACTCATCTAGCTATTGAAATTATCATTCATATTATGATAGTTCAGTACGACTTTCTTAATGGTGGTCAAGTAAGTCGGCCAAAATTAGACTTGATGGTGCGGGCACTACGATCAGACAGAGATTACTGGATCCATTATGGATTTCTGACTAAACTTTTGAGCCCTATAGAGTCCATTAGTCCTGAGTCACTTGTACTAAAGTGAGCCAATTAAGTCCTGTAATGAAGTGAGTCAGTTTTCAATCCAGTCCAATTGAGTCCTGTAATTTTGGCTTTCATTCAAATCAAGTCCAAGAGGAGAGTCACCAGGCCCTCCTACTGAAGCAGACTTCCAGTGCCTTGGGCCCCTACTCAAGCCACCCTAGCTCATGCATGTGGGCCCTCACTAAAGCCCAAGGATGAAGACTTCAAGATGCCCTCCCTTGGTCCACACTCTTGCCGCCCAAGCTTACTGGTGCCCCAGCCTACAAGCCCAAGAGAGTTGGCACCCTCCCCAGCTCAGCACCCCAGCCCAGCAAGGATCTGGCATCCCCAACCCACCAGAGTCAAGTTCCCCAATTCAACAAGAAGTCAAGTCTCCTTCTCCCAATCAAACTTTGTTCTCCTAATCCCACTCAAATCTTGCACTCCCTGCCCCACTCAAACTTGTAATCCAACTTTAACAGGGAGAGTGGGTGATCTATAAATACCCCTCCCCCCCTCTTATAAAAATTATTGATTGAATGAATGAAAGAGAGTTTATATCTTCCAATTTTCGTGCTTGCTAGCATTGACGCTCCATGAGGGAGATGGTGCAAGGCCCAACCAACCAAACCCCAGTCCAATTCCCAAACCCTAGCTCCCCCCTCTTCCTTTCCATCCTAGGCCGCGCCTTCATCTTCCCTTTGGCTGACCCCTTCCATCCTCCAAATCCCAACATCCACACATCCCACTTCCACCCCAGGCCACCCACCTTTAGGCCTTCCAAACCCCAGGCTGCCAGCTCCATCCTCCAGGCATCTTCAACCTCCAAACTACCAACTCCAGGAGCCTAGGCATCCACCATCAACCAAGCCGCCAAGCAGCCTTCAGCACCCTTCTACCTTTCCTCTACTTCCTAGTTCATGTTTATTATTTTTCCTATCATCTATAATCCTAATCCGTGGTGTTTGCAGGATCCCTCAGGTGAAACGATCCTTGGAAGAGGCCTTCCTTGCCCTCGAAACTAGCTGATAAAAAGCTGGCACATCCGCGGGAACGAGGCTTCATCATCCAGGCATCGATCCGAGAGGTGTGATCCTGTCTACAACAAAAATAACATCATTGCTAGGTAATCGAAACCCATCTCTTCTCTCTTTGCCTGAGTTATTGAGCCTGAGCATGTTCCTAATAATGGTTTCTCAATCCTAGGACCCTTTTCTCTATTACTTTGTTAGGTTTAGTCTGCGGGTATTTAATTTCTAGTATTTACTTGAAATTTTACTAGTTCTTAATCTTTTTTCGGGAACAAAACCTGATACAAAAGAAATTGAAATCATTGCTCTATTTAATCTGTGATTTTGTTATGATCATCCCTAGCATGTTCATCCCGCATCACTTAACCATTCATGAGTTAGAAGCACTAAGTCTAGTCATGTTAATAGTTGGACCAAACCAGAACTTTCAGTAGAGGTCCAAAGACCTGCTAAAGAGGTGCCTAGGTCAAAATAATTTTTAAAAATTATTTAGAGAAATAATTGGTTAATAACCTACCTTCAGATGCATATAAATAAACCGGCCAAAATCGAGCTCATGTGTAGTCTATTGGATTCTAGTACCCATTAAGAAATTAATGTAATTTCTCAAATTGGAGATAAAGTTTATCAATTTAAACAAAATAGTAAGAGGGCCTTTACACTAAAGTCTAAGTCTTTAGAATTAAATAATTCATGTACTAATAAGCCTTGCTCTCTTTTCTTAGAAATGGCCAAGACATTGTTGCCCTGATCATTGTTAAATAATGAAAGACTAACGGGACTCAAATTCGATAATTGGTATCGAAAGCTGAAAATCATCCTGGAGCATGAACGGATCTTGTATATGTTAAGAGATCCGGTACCTTGGAAGCCCGCTCCAAATGCTCGAGGTCTGGTCCGAGATACTTACCGGAAGTAGCTCAATGATCAAACCATAGTTTGATGCATTATGTAAGCATCCATAAATGATGAATTAAATGGCAAATTTGAGGATGCTCGACCACAGGATATGCTTCAAGTATTGAAAGAATCCTTCAGCACTCTCGACAATGTTAAAGGGTATAAAACATCTTGTACCATTTTCAACACAAGGATGAGGAAAGGGATATCGATCACAGATCATGTACCATACATGATTGAACTGATCAAGCGCCTGAGCAAACTTGGATTTTCCTGTATAAACAACTAGGAAAGAATGCAATTCTACATTATCTATGAAGTTCTATCTCAACTTTTTTAATCATTATAGAATGACTAAGCCTACAGTTAACTACTACGATTTGCTTTGATTGTTGCAGACTTATGAGAAGGATCATCAGCTATACAAGGAACCAGTGAATATAGTGGGAGGATCTACTTCGATAGGGCATCGTTCTTTTAAAAAAGGAAAGAAGAAAAATAAGAGGAAGATGCAATGTGCTTAGCCTAGTCAGATCAAGAAAATGAAGTCTGACCAGAATCAGGTAGAGTACATTTTTTGTAAAAAGCAGGGTCCTTAGAAGAGGAACTGTCCTCTTTACATTACCTTTTTATATTCAAACAGACCAAGGAAGAAGAAGAATCAGTAAGGAATTGTTGGACAAGGTACTTATATGATAATACCTTGTAACTTCTCTATTTATGATATTACTACCTACGTATTAGATATGGAAGTTCTATTAATATTTACAATTCATTGCAGGAACTTTGGTTAGTAGAAGTTTTGAAGACAGCGAGAGATTCCTAAATGTTGGAGATAGAAGAATAGTTCTAATTCTAGCTTTAGGAATTGTCAAACTTATTTTCAGTGAAAATATCATTATTTTAGATGATTGTCACTATTATCATAGTTTTATGATGAATATAATCTTTGTAGGCCTTTTGGTCAAGAATGATTTTCATTTATCAATAAAAGATAATTATCATGATATCATTTTGAATGGCGTTACTATAATGCATGGATAATTAAAAAATAATATTTATATTTTATCACAATATGTTAGTATAGTGTACATGTCTAGCAAATGCCTATATTAGAAGATGTATCTGATATTTATCTTTGGCATTATAAGCTAAGTTATATTAACAAGAATAGGATAAATTGGTTAATTAAAGAGGGTTTTCTTGAGCTCAATGATTTTAAATCATTGTTGTCCTGTAAATCCTACCTTCTTGATAAGATGACTAAGTCATCTTTTACTGAAAAAGGTAAAAGAGCTATGAGGTTCTAAGTCTAGTACATAGTAATGTATGTAAATCCATGAATACTTCAGCCATAGGTAGATATCACTACTTCATCACATTCACAGATGACCTATCGAGGAATGGGTATGTTTACCTGATGAGACATAAGTCTCTATCATTTAAAATATTCAAACGATTCTATAATGAAGTAGAAAAATAAATTAAAAAAATATCAAAACTCTTCGATCTGATCAAAGAGGTGAATACCTCACCAGTAAATTTTTGACATATATAGAAGAGAATGGGACTCTCTCACAATGGATACCTCCTAGAACATCTCAGTATAATGGAGTGTCTGAAAGGAGAATTCAAACCTTGTTAGACATGGTTCGGTCTATGATAGGATTTGCAAGTCTATTGATCTCCTTTTAGGGATATCCACTTAAGTCGACTTGTTACATTCTAAATATGGTTCCCAACAAGTTTATAGATAAAACACCATATGAGATATAGTCATGGTGTAAGCTGGGACTCGCACTCCTTTGGGTTTATGTTGTCTAACTTATATCAAACATTTGAAAATGGACAAGCTCAAATCTAGTCTGATAAGTATATTTTTATAAGGTATCCGAAAGAAACTAAAGGGTATTCCTTCTACCACACTAATGAACAAATGGTGTTTATCAGTAATAGGGCAGTCTTTTTAGAAAAGGAGTTCCTTGGAAAAGAAACTAATACCACTAAGGTTAAGCTTGAAGAAGTTCGACAAGTAAAGGAATCGATATCATTGATTGAACCCACAGAACTGAATTTGATTGGGTCAAAACTGGAGCCAGTTATAGAAGCAACATTAAGGAGATCTAAAGAGTACCGCATTAGCTAGATAGATACTACGATTTCTTAGTCCGAGATAATGATCCTATTAAACTTGATGAAAATAAATAGAATCCGATCACCTATAAAGATGCAATGCAGAGTTCCAACTCTAAGAAATGGCTTGAAGTCATGAAATTTGAAATGGAGTTAAAACATGCATTTTAATAAGGTGATCAAAATCTATGGCTTTATTAAGAACGGAGAAGAGCCCTGCATATACAAATGGGCTAATGGTTCAGTAATAATATTCTTTGTTTTATATATAGACTATATTCTTTTAATCAAGAATGATATTCATGTATTATAAGGAATAAAAGTATGATTGTTTTCTCAATTCTCCTTAAAGGACTTGGAAGAAGCATCCTATATCCTAGGGATGAAGATCTATAAAGATAGATCTAAAAGGTTACTATGATTAACCCAGTCCACGTATATTGAGACTGTGTTGAAGCAGTTCAGCATGGTGAATTTCAAAAAAGGTTATCTTTCGATAGGCTATGAAATTACTCTCTCCAAGAAAGATTGTCTGATAACTCCTCAAAAGAAAGAGTGTATAAGTAGGATTCCATAGACCTTGATAGTGGGATCTATTAAGTACACCATGACATGTACGAGACTAAATATGGCATGTTTATTAGGAATAGTGATTAGATACCAATATGATCCAAGTGAGAACCATTGGAAGGTCATAAAAACCATCATTAAGTATTTGAAAAATACTAAGAACTAGTGGCTCATTTATGGAGATTCTGATCTAAAACTAGTCAGTTATACTGACTCAAGTTTTTAGTCAAATAGAGATGATAATTAGAGTAAATTGGGTTATGTCTTTATCCTAAACGGAGGAGCAATCTGCTAGAAAAGTCTTAAGTAGCAACTATGGTCGATTTAGTATGTGAGGGGAAGTATATTGCAGCATCTGGTGCTACACAGAAAGCTATTTGGCTACAAAAGTTCATCATAGAGTTTGGAGTTGCACCCTCCATCGATAGCCCAATTCTCCTATATTATGATAGTACGGAATCATAGCTCAAGTGAAGGAACCGACTCATCAGCGAACCAAGCATATTCTATGTCGTTATCACCTTGTCAAGAGATCGTAGATCGAGATGATATTGATCTTCAGAAGATTGACAGAAAGGAGAACTTGGCTGATCTATTTACTAAAGCCCTCAGAATCAAAGAGTTTGATGATCACAAGTAGAAGATGGGTATTCGATACTATTTTGATTGGCTATAGTCCAAGTAGGAGTTGTTAGGAAATGTGTCCTAAAATCAATCACCTGGATTGTAGATGGTTGAGTTTCTTGTAATTTGTACATACATCATTAATAAAATATAAGTTATTTTTAGTAGTTCGTCTCTTTTTATGCATCTTCCTTTGAACTCTTTTGAGATGAAGTCCTTAGAACTACTTCAATTCAATAAAGGAGAATTATCAAGTATTTCTTAAACATGTTCATAATTAAATAATATGTTGTTACCTGGGATGATAATGTTTATTGAGTATAGATCATTGTATGCTATATAGATTGGTTGTCCTCATGAACAAAAAGTATGGAGACACTGGTATGGCATGCAGGTGAGTGCAGGAGTATACTGCACTGAACGTGACCAACTCTGTAAAGTATTATGCTATCAAGAGTATCTCTTAGAAGGATATGGATATAAATATCCCTCCAACCTAAGATCACCACGGTGGATTGCAAGCAACTCACTGTACTTAGGTGCCAAACTACTTGGATTTCTAATTCGGTGATGGAAGGTTACTGAGTACAATCAAGTACTTATTAAGTCGATGTATAAGTCAAAAAAGAATTGACCACTCTAAGATGTTAGAGAAAATGCTTTATAGTATTTCAATTGTGCAAAATCTTGGCTAGGATAATTCTTGTGAGGAGTCACAAGATTTATTAGATTGTGTTGAACCAAGGATGTATTTTGATGATAACAAAATTTTAAGTACAAATGATACTGATGTTTTGTTGGAGCGTTGAAAATAATATTTTAGATATCCAACAAATTTGATAGAAGAAAGGCCAAATTGATCAATCTTTAGATAAGAAAGTTTCACCATTTTGGATTTCTTCACAAAGTGGAAAAGCCAAAGAAATCATGAATTTATGGATATTGGAGAGTTGGTGTGAAAGAAATCAAGTCAAGACTTCAAATTTTAAATTTTGGCACACATTTTTCAGTTGGCACGGGCTATGTGTTGACTCATCGAAGTGATGAGTCAATCTTCAAAAAAGATCCAAAAAAGATGGAAGATTGGCATGCTAAATTTTGGCATAGAACTGGTGAGCTGATACTTGTTTTTGATAAGTCGACTCAAGGGTCGACTCAAGGACTGACTCAGGATCCATGAATCATAGTCTTAGGCAAGATCCAAAAAGAAGAATCAACCTTCAACTTCTAATAGCATAGAAATGGCTAATTTTTTAGGTGTGCAGAAGTACATACAATATTTTAAATGGCTAGTTTTCACTTCTAAACAGTCATAAACAATCATTGAAATGTTCTAAGAGTATTTATTATCCACCAAACTCATTGAAGAACAATAAAAATAAAAGAAGATCCAAGAGAAAGAAAATACTTCTAAAGATCAAGCTTTCAAGAGAGAAAAACCAAGTTCTTAAAGAGTGTACCATAAATTCTAACCACCAGCTTTCAAAACAATCATTCAAGGGATTTTCAACAAGAAGACAACTCAAAGATTTCTCAAGAGCTTCAACAACTTTTATTTTGCTTTTTTAGAGATATTTTTGTCTTGAAATATTTTGTACTTTATTTATTAAGTTATAACTAATTTCAAGGGGATTGAAACTAGGGAATATGCACATCTAACCCTTGGAATTGGATTGCAAGCCTAGGGTTGGCTTGTTGTAAGGTTATGATTGGTGAGCCTAATAAAAAACTAACTGGGTTTGTTTATGAGCCCGAAAAACTAACATTGAGTTAGGTTATGGTTGGTGAGCTTAAGGAAAAACCAACTAGATTTTGGTTTGGGAGCTTGAAAAGCAAACTGACTGTATTTTGAGGGATTATAGTGAAATTCTTAAGGGATATTTGGGGAGTGAACATAGGTTCTTGGGATGAACCGAACCATTAGAAAACTTTATGTGTTTGTTATGCCTTGCTTTCATTCTCTTCTTCTCTTCATAGATTTTGCATTCATCTTTAATTTGTACATATAATCTGCTACACATGCACTTCAATTATTTTTAAAAATAGTACATACTTGCTTTAAGTATTTGAAAAATCTAATTCATCCCCTTCTTGGGTTGCTTCACTGGGCAACAGGTTGAGACATCTCTAGATGCACTATTTAGGAGTTAGCAGTTGACTCTGAAGTCATCCTGAGCATTAAGTTAAAGGGATAAATTATACGGTAACCATATACCTAGGTTCTTAAATATTACTTTACAATCATTCGACCTATCTAAATATCGGGTACCATTGCTAGATGGTTACATGATTAGTTCAAGAATTGGTTCCTAGGCTATCGGCTTAGTCTTCAAACCTATGGAATCACATATATTAGAAGTTTATGACTGATCATGATGGATGATTAATGATTAAGAATCAATCTAGAATATAATTATTAACTCGATTAATAATTAACCTAATATAAATATTCTAAATAAATAAATAATTATTAATTAATTATAAGAGGATTAATTAGTAATTAGATTGATAATTTTTTAATTTGATTAAGCAAAGAGATTTAGGTCAAGTCTAATTAAATTTGGTTCAATTAGGTTTCATTCGATTAGGTTATGCGATGACCTAATCATTAAAAAAATTTTAATTCTAATTTAATTCAGCCATGGGCTTGATTAATTTTTAATTTGATTAAAAATTAATTAAGTTAACGGGATCTAATTAGATCAAGTTCAAGTTGATTAAAAGGGCCAAATCAAATTTAATTTGGATTAGAACTTATTTTGACTAAGTCAACATTCAAACTCCCTCCCTAGCACCACATTTCTCTCTTCCTATTTTTCTCCACTCTATTCTAGAATTACCAGGAAGAAATCTCACACTAAATGTTGTACATGGATGATTAATGATTGCGAATTGTTCTAGAATATAATTATTAATTCGATTAATAATTAACCTAATACAAATATTATAAATAAATAAATAAATAAATATTAATTATAGAATTATTAATTAGTAATTAGATTATTAATTGATTTAATTTGATTGAGAAAAGAGGTTTAGGTCAAGTCTAATTGAATTTGGTTTAATTAGGTTTCATCCGTTTAGGTTATGCGATGACCTAATCACTAAAGAGATTTTAATTCTAATTTAATTCGAACTTGGGCTCGATGAATTTTTAATTTGATTGAAAATTAATTAAGTTAAATGGGATCTAATTAAATTAGGTTCAAGTTGATTAAATAGGCCAAACCAAATTTAATTTGGATTAAGACTTATTTTGACTAAATCAACATTCAAACTCCCTCCCTAGCACCACATTTCTCTCTTCTTATTTTTCTCCATGCTATCCTAGAATTATTGTGAAGAAATCTCATGTCAAAACCCTCTTGTTATTGTCCTCCATTATTTCTATTTATATTAGGATTACTTTGGTTTAATTTAATTGGATTTTGAATTCAATTTGGAGGAGTTTGATTGGGAATCAAACTCCTTGGTCCTAGTCCTATTCTATCACAACTCTTCTTATCCTAATCCCCTCACCACGCCTTATTTATCTGAATTTTTCTTGAGATGTACATTGATTTTTTGAAGGGACTAGCATGACGTTTTGTGAAATAATTACCAAAAAAATAAAAGAGTTAGAATGGGATTCAAACTTCTGTCCTAATCCTATTCTAATTCAAACTCCCCTAATCCCTATCCATTTCTCTATACAATTTTTATTGTGCTTTCTATGGGGCATGTGAATATATGAGAGGCTTCTTACCATGATTTTGAGAGTGAGATTTAGCGAGAAAAAATAAGAGAGGGAAAGATTGATTTGAAATAAGAAAGGGCGTGGGGGTTTTGGTGCTAGCGTGTTTCAAGGAAGAAAGAAAAGAAGAAAAATTAAGGGGTCTTTTACTTATTCTTTCTTCCACCATTAAACCTCGAGATCTTCTCCTCTTGATCTTCTTGGAGGGTCCAAGAAGTTCCAAAGAATGATTTCAATCAGCATCCAGAGGCCTTCGCACGAAACTAGCACTCAAAGAAGGGTGATCATGTTCGTAGCTTCATGTGGACGATCTGTAGAGGCCGAGCATCCTATATGGCTATGAAGCGATATAAAGAGCCCTTACAGCATGCCATCAATAACAATGATCAGTGACCCATGATCAAGTATGAAATTAGATTTCATATTTTTGGTAGATATAATCTACAACATGCATTGGTTAGATCGATGTATGTTGATTTTAATTTCAGTAATTTTAATTTTTTGCATATCATGTTAAATCCATGGTAGAATTTATTAGATTTGATCTATGTGCATGTTATTTGATTAAAAAAATTTAATCTAATTATTGCTTCCACTGGATTTAAAAATAATAATAATACATACATGAAATCCTACCCTTTTTCTAACAGGTATCACATCAACTTCTATCAGAGCCTAGAGCCCCAGGTTGTCCATATTGATTGAGATCGAAGAAGATGGAGAAGACAGCCAAAATCAAGGTGAAGATCAACCGGTTCAACAGGAAAAGTATTTTCTCCCTCTAGTAAGTGAGGATAAAAGACATGCTCATTCAGTAGGGGTTGATCAACGCTCTCATGTGCAAGAAAAGACCAGCCACCATGGAGGACAGGACCTGGAGATGGCTTCAGATGTAGATGGTGAGCATCATCTGCTTATATTTGATAGATAAGGTGATGATCCATGTATTAAACGAGACTTTCCCAATGGTGCAAAGGAAGAAGCTCGATGAGTTATACTTGGTGAAATCCCTTACCAACATACTATTTCTTTGAAAGTAGTTCTACCAACTATGGATGACCAAAGGACAGAGCATACAGGAGTACCTGAGCAACTTCTAGAGGATCTTCACTGATTTTCTCAGTGTTGGGAGAAAGTTGAAAAGAAAACTAGGATGATGATCTTGCTTTCATCATTTCCACACTCTTTCGAGTCCTTAGTGATTGCTTTTCTAGTGAAAAAGAGAACCATCAAGATGAAGAAGGTCACATTGGTGTTACTTCAAAATGATGTTCTTAAATAAGAAAACCAAGCTTCAAGTTTAGGCAGGAACTCAATATTGGTAGTTTCTGGAGGAGCAGATGATAGGAGGTAGAGCGATAGAGGATTACAAGAAGGGTGGTCCAGGTTGAAGGATACAAGCAAGATCAAGTATTAATGGTGCGATGAGTTGGGGTGTCTTGTCAAAGATTGCTCGTAGCTTAAAGATCAAACAAGAGCTATTACGATGGTGGCTAATGGTAGCGATGGTGATGGATTCTACAGTGATGCACTTATGGTATCCGATAAGGTATTTTCTTCTTCCTAGTGGATTTTAGATTTTGCATGTCCATATCATATTTATTGCAGAGATGAGCTATTTGACTCTTTAAAGAATAGAGACGGTTTTATCCACTTGCCAGATAGATCAAGCTATGTGATCAACGGCATCAGTGTAGTTAGCTTGAAGGCATATTATGGGATGATGAAAAAATTGGATCAAGTTTGATGCATATCCAATTTTTGCAAGAATCTAATTTTTCTAAGCAAATTAGATTCAAACAGTCACACATGGAGAGTCGGTGATAAAGTCTTGAAGATTGTTCATGGCAATAGAGTTGTTTTGCATCGGAAAAAAGTGAGGAGGGCACTACCTCTTAACAAAAAATCTATTACGAAGTGGAGTCCTTGGTATAGACAGAGTTCAATACGAGATGGAGCTTTAAGAGTAGGTAGATCGAGTACGAGATGAGAGACTCGGAAGAATGACAAGTGATGTTGTAATGTAAAATTTCTATTACCATAGAAGGCTTCCCTGAGCAGGTCTCAGGTCGAGAGGAGCCTAGCTCCACTCCCTTGTTTGCCCATCCATGATCAATAGATATTTACTCCAGGGTGTGGGGGTGAGATCCTTCAAGAGCTCTCAAAGTCAGGTGAAGGTTAAATATCAAGTTAAGGTGGAGATTGTTAGAAAAGCACTTTGGAATTCAGCTCCTGAAGAAGCTCAAAAAAAAGCTTGGAAGCAGACCCAACCCAAAAGAAGGAAAAAAACAAGACCCGACCCATGGCTAGCTCACAGGCCAGTGCGGCCCAGCACATGGCCTAGGCAGGCACGCTGCTAGCCCAGGCCTAGGTAGGCACGGGTGTGGGTGCACAGTAGCCTAGGCCTAGGCGACCAATTTTTTCTCTTCCCCCAGCGCACGTGTTTGTGGTTTGTGGGAGTTTGAACGGTGAACGAGTGACCTCTAATGGTCTATGCATAAAAAATGCATGATCAAGTGGTAGCGCACCTTCCACACCATGATCAAATGGTCAGAAATGAGTCTGACATGATATGGTCCTATTTTACACGATATTTGACACAATGGAGTGCGATTGATGACCCATAAGAGCTTTGCAATCAAATCCAAGTTGAAGAGTCTACATGACTCCAATTTGGATACGATTTAAACTGTTGGATTCCTAGTAAGATGCTCTTATATCAGAGACTATATAAATAGGGATAGAGGGCCAGTGACTGAGTGTGAAGATCTAGAGAGTGGTGAAGGGTCTCCAAAAAGTCTATAAGGGTTGAGTTGAGAGCTTGTGAGAGGGGTTTAGGATTATTTATTAAAAGAATTGTATAGGATTGAAAGTAAGAGTTCCAATCTAATAAGTTTTATTTTTTCTTATAGTGAAATCTTGCATGTCCAAATGATTGTGCTTTCTTTTATTTTCTTCTTTCTCTTGTGGCATGGATACCAATAATCATAATCCTAAAAACAGGGATCCAAATTCTGCATGACTGATCCCTTGAGGATTGGTATCATTGTAGTTAGTACTATAACAAAACTCTAATCAATGATGGATAGAATTATCCTCATCAGGTTAGTGTTGTTTGTTTTACCAACCTATTTAATGGCTAGCTCTATTATACTTGAAGGTGTTCCCTATAAACTTGATCAAGTCATGAGAAACATTTTGTAGGACTCCACTGACAACTCTAAGGGAGTTTATCTATTAGTCTAGAATATTTTTTTTCTCCCAACCCAAATTGGAGGCTAAGTGATTCCTTTGATAGAAGTGAGATTGGTGAACATGGTGGCTAAAAGATGGGTAGATTTGTATTAGAAGCAGATAGCTTATGGTGCTCATTCATGAGAGCAAAGTATGGTTCTTGGTCCACATCCTTTCCTCCTTCACCAACCTAGAGTAATTCTCCTATGTGAAAATAATTTGCTCTTGTGCACCTATTGTAGTTTCCAACCTTAGATGATTTACAAGAGATAAGAGATCTATAAATATCCTCCTTGATCCATAGATTTCCTTCATTTCACTTGTCCATTAGTTTATGATGGTAGATGTTAGCACTCTAGACATCTTGTAAGTTAAAAGACCTATTTATTGTAGGAGAAAGGAAGTCGAACACAATCTTTATTCATTAGGCCTTTGTTGAAGAATTTGCACGACAACGAACATGGTAAAAGCTAACTGATTTTTGCCGACACTAGGGTGAAGCATCGGGAAGTCACTTATGCATGCTGATACTTTTTTAAAGTGTCGAAAAATAATGACACTCAAAAGCATCGAAAAATAAAGCACAGGATCTACCGATGCTTTTTTTCTTCGTCGGGTTAAGTCGGGTTTTAATGATGCTTTAAAGCATCAATGGATTTCCTCTAAAATCTGCCTAGCACCTCTTCCCGTTATGATTAATTTATTTCCCCAAACCCTACTTGATTGATCTCTTTCCCACCAGCACTGCTTTCCAGCACCATCCCAACCACCATTTCCCCTCTCAACCTCCCTCACTCGCTAATCTAGGCTTTCCCTCCCTTCCTCCCTCCCTCCAATTTTCGGCCTCCTTGTAAGTGGATTCATGTTCTATCTATCTCAAATCCTTTGCAATGTTGTGATCTCGATCTCGAAGTAAGACCCCATCTCAGGGCTATACTGCACCATCATCATCATTTCCCACCGCCAAATCCGAGCCTTTGGATAGATATGACGGAATCCAGTATTTCCTTCCCCCTTTTTCCCTTCTCCCTTACTCAGCAAATGGTGAGAGGTGCATGAAAGAAACCTTTGTGGTTATTATCCAAGGCCTCTCTCTGCACCATTCCTCCGTGAAATCATTTTTTTTATGGAAGTAGGTGGAAATTCGAAATGAGGAAAGGGTGGATCTTCGACCGAGAGGAACCAACAAGATCAAATTTTGGTGTACCTTTATTTTTATTATCCATTACTATGGATGGCAACAAAATCCAAATTCATGGATATCCGACCCGGCCATACCCGATTAGGTCGGGTAGTCAATACTTTGATTAGGTTTGGGCCGGGTTAAGATAAAACCTGAATGCTTAATTTTGGATTTGGACCAGGACTGGATAGATATGCACCCGACCCAAACTCGGTTTAGACTATTTTAATATTTTAATATATATAATTAATATATATTATATTAAATATATTTTATCAATTATTATCTATTAGTTATTAAATCCTAAAATACTTGAACCCTTATCATTATTCTTCAAAAAGGGGATTGGAAAGGGTCCTAATCGGCTAATCCCCCAATTCTCCGTTAATCTCCCATTTCAATCATTATTAATAATGATTAATTGTTTATAGGCAAATCGGGTGAAGAATGATGTTACAACTAAGGATTAATCAAGAATTATTCTTTTGAATCTTTTTAGAACTTGAAACTTAGAGTTAGATGTGCTTTTAAATTATATTTATGTCCTTATTTACTTTAGAGGTATTGAACTAAGTATTGTTGAATTTTATTTGCCTAAGATAATTTAAGTTTTATTTTAATTAAATATGGAACTCAGTGCCGTTGAACTAAAAATTTAGTTAAATTTTATTTATTTAAGATATGTATGGTTTATAAAATGGTAGATGGCTTTAGAGTTGACAAAAATAAAAAAATGCATAATATGATTCAATTGGATTTGGACCGGGTAAACTCGAATTACCCGATACCCGATTGAGATTGGTTTGAACAAAAAAATTCAGTCTTGATAGTATTTGGGCTGGGTTTAGATAGTTTATTCGATATTAGAATTTGGGTTTGGATAGTTAGGAACCCAGCTCGTTGCCATCCCTATCCATTACTGCTAAGATATGGAAAAAATCTCATTTTTGTTTACATTTCTATTGGCTTTCGTTTTCCCTGTGCTTGATTGATCCACATTCTAACAATTTTTTGAGTCTGGTTTTTTTGTCTAATTTCATCTTTTCTAGTGTTTGATATTGAATGATGGATGGAGATATGGAAAACAGGATGGAGATATGGAAAACATTTTATTGATTCTTTCCATTGCTGGATTTCCCAAAGAAAAACTCAAAGAATCTCATTTTAGAGTACTTTAGAAAGAACTGACATTGAACTATTGAAGTCTAGTTCTAAAATACCGGGATGGTTCACAAATCACTTGACCTTGTATTATCCTTCAAATATTACCCTTCAAAACTATCGAAAAGCATATTGCTTGATCTTGCAAAGCAGTGCTAGTCAAAGACATCAAATGTATTTTAATTTGATTTGAATAGAAGGAAATGAATAGCCTAAGTAAATAGGTAGTTAATCATGCAATATCTACTATACTATTATAAGTAAGAAAGGTTTTGAAGTTGGTTTCATGCGCCTAACTCTAAATCTTGAAGTCGAGCACCACCTCAGTAATTTTTTTTAAAAAAAGAGTTTCTTATTTCTCTATGCTTCCATATTAATTTTTCTCCTAGTATATGATAGGGGAGAGAGAGAAAAATAAGGTAAACATTCCTTGTATATGATAGGGAAAAAGGTAAACATTCTCATACAAGATCCTCTATGGTATGCTTCTTTCTTTTTTTATTCTTTTTTTTTATGTTTTTTTACTTTGTATGGCGCTATACCATGCTAGATAGCTGCTACATCATCTATCTCAGAGATAAATAGTTGTCACTTTTCTATGGCATGTATTATATATGGTATTGAGCATGATCACTTAAATTCTCCTGATAAATGGCAATTGTCCATATCATTTGTTCATGTAATTTTCAATTTCCATATCATGCTTATAGGTTACAAAGATGTTTTTTTTCTAAGGAGTAGGTTTGTGGTAATGGAGGGGTGTATACTACTGCTTTGTCCTTATTCTATTATTGTCAAAGATATTTTTACAAAATTTTCATTGCATAAAAATATAGACTCATCGATTGATTAATATACATATTTAATAGCATCCATACATTTATATTTTTTCATATGGGTGGAAGAATTATGTATACTGATTATTTGATTATCCAATTTAGATAATTTGAGAATTACAAATAATTATATAGGTAATTACAGTAATCAAGCGGTATGGGTAGGGTTCGAAATATATTTCGGATAATATTTTCTTTTAGTTTTCCTCACACATCTTTAGTTGTGTGGAGAGAACTAAAGAAAAATACTGTCAAACTTTTTTTCAGAGCCCTTATTGTGTATCATTTGATTACTGTAAATGATCTATATAATTAATATAATTCTTGAATGGGATGGGACCTATCTTTACCTATTAGTTGATGATATGATGCATTTATTAGTTAAGTTATTTTATGCTTCATATATTTTTAATATTTTTACTTGTTGCATTAATATTGACTGTCTAATTTTTCTTACTTTTAGATAACTTGAAAGTTCAATTATTTAATCCTATAATAAATAAAAGCTAGATAAATAAACCAAAAAATATCAAAAAATATTTAGATAGAGTTCATAATTTTATTAAATTTGGTATGGATAAAAGTAGTTTGAATAGAAAGATTTTATGTCCATACTGAAGATGTGTTAATAGTTCTTCTCTAGATCCATAAACTATTAAAGAACATTTGATATGGAATGGTTTTATAAGAGGTTATACTAAGTGGATTTTTCATGAAAAATTTATATTGCCAACATCAAGTAATCAACCCTCGTCTGATCTTGGATCCAAGAACATACAAGAGAATCCTGTAGAAGATGATGATATAAGAGATTTGATTATAGATGCTTTTAGACATGGTGTTCAAGACTTAGGAGGTTCCAGTAATATACATGAAGTAGCTAGAATATGCAAGGATTTTACATTTATGGAACGAATATATGTTAAGGTATATATGCAACCATCAACTGCTAAGTCAGCTCGACATCATAATTTAATGAAAGATACAGATGAATAATTATTCCAGACTATTTGAATTTTCTAATATCTCTTTTCTTGTATATTTATTCTATATAAAATATATGAATGAATGGTCCGAAAAGAGTTTTCCATGCTTCTCAAGTTATTAAAATATACATTTCTAGAAGGCACTGGTTTACCATTCTCTTATTATGAAGCAAAGAAAGTTGTCTAGGAATTAGATCTTGGATATTAAAAGATTCGTAGTTATCCGAAAGACTGTATGTTATATATATCATGATGGAAATGCTGATCGAGAGTCATGTAATATATGTAGATCTTCATGATGGACAATACATGAAGAAGATAAGAATGATGTAATGAATGGAGCGGATACATTATGGAGTACAAAGAAATCAACGAAGGTATTGTATTACTTTTCTCTTATTCCTTGATTGAGGAGGCTCTATGCGTCATCGAAAATAGCTTCATTAATGAGATGGCATGATAAAGGGCATATGAAGGATGGAATGTTGAGACATCCAGTAGATAGTTTAGTGTGGAAAGCATTTAATGCTAGGCATTCTAATTTTATTTTTAATATTTGCAATGTTAAGTTGGATGGAGATATGAAAACATTTTATTGATTCTTTCTATTGCTGGATTTCCCAAAGAAAAACTCAAAGAATCTCATTTCAGAGTACTTCAAAAAGAATTGACATTGAACTATTGAAGTTTAGTTCTAAAATATTAGGATGGTTCATAGATCACTTGACCTTGTATTATCCTTCAAATATTGCCCTTCAAAACTATCAGAAAGCATATTGCTTGATCTTGCAAAGCAGTGCCAGTCAAAGACATCAAATGTATTTTAATTTGATTTGAGTGGAAGGAAATGAGTAGCCTAGGTAAATTGGTAGTTAATCATGCAATATCTACTATACTATTATAAGTAGGAAAGGTTTTGAAGTTGGTTTCATGTGCCTAGCTTTAAATCTAGAAGCCGAGCTCCACCTCAATAACTTTTTTTAAAAAAAAAAGAGTTCCTTATTTCTTTATGCTTCCACATTAATTTTTATCCTGGTATATGATAAGAGAGAGAGAGAAAAATAAGGTAAACATTCCTTGTATATAATAGAGAAAAAGGTAAACATTCTCATACAAAGATCCTTTGTGATATGCTTCTTACTTTGTTTATTCCTTTCTTTTTTATTTTTTTTACTTTGCATGGCACTATACCATGTTGGATAGCTGCTACATCATCTATCTCAGAGATAAATGGTTGTCACTTTTCTATAGCATGTATTATATATGGTATTGAGCACGATCACTTAAATTCTCCTAATAAATGGCAATGTCCATATCATTTGTTCATGTAAGTTTCAATTTCCATATCATACTTGTAGGTTACAAAGATGTTTTTTTCTGAGTAGGTTTGTGGTGATGGAGGGGTGTATACTATTGCTTTATCCTTGTTCTATTATAGCCAAAGATGTTTTTACAAAACTTTCATTACATAGAAACGTAGACTCGTCAATTGATTAATATACATATTTAATAGCATCCATATATTTATATTTTTTTGTATAGGTGGAAAAATTATGTACATTGGTTAATTGATTATCCAGTTTGAATATTTGAGAATTACAAATAATTATATAGATAATTACAATAATCAAGCAGTATGGGTAGGGTTTGAGATATATTTTGGATAATATTTTCTTTTAGTTTTCCTCACACATCTTTAGTCGTGTGGAAAGAACTAAAGAAAAATACTATCAAAATTTTTTCAGAGCCCTTATTGTATATCATTTGATTACTGTAAATGATTTATATAATTAATGCAATTCTTGAATGATATAGGACCTATCTTTACCTATTAGTTGATGATATGATGCATTTATTAGTTAAGTTATTTTATGCTTCACATATTTTTAATATTTTTACTCATTGCATTAATATGGCACTATCTAATTTTTCTTGCTTTAGATAACTTAAGAGTTTGATCATTTTATCCTATAATGGACAAAAGCTAGAAAAATAAACTGAAAAATATCAAAAAATATTTAGATGAAATTTATGATTTCATTAAATTTGGTATAAATAAAAGTAGTTTGAATGAAAAGATTTTATGTCCATGCAAAGATGTGTTAACAGTTCTTCTCTAGATCCACAAATCATTAAAGAACATTTGATATGAATAGTTTTGTAAGAGATTATACTAAGAGGATTTTTTATAGAGAATTTATATTGCCAATATCAAGTAATCAACCCTCGTCTGATCTTAGATCAAGAACATGTAAGAGAATCCTATATGAGATGATGATATAAGGGATTTGATCACAGATTCTTTTAGACATGATGTTCAAAACTTAGGAGGTTCCAATAATACACATGAAGCAACTAGAATATGCAAGGGTTCTATATTTATGGAACGAATATATGTCAAGGTGCATATACAACTATCAACTGCTATGTCAGCTCGGTATCATAATTTAATGAAAGATACAGATGAATAATTATATCTAGGCTATTTAAAATTTTCTAAGATCTCTTTTCGTGTACATTTATTTCATATAAAATATATAAATGGATGGTTCAGAAAGAGTTTTACCATGCTTCTTAAGTTAATAAAGGAGCATTTCTAGAAGGCACTGGTTTACCATTTCTTATTATGAAATAAAAAAGTTGTCAAGGAATTGGATCTTGGATATCAAAAGATTCATAGTTGTCCAAAAGACTGTATGTTATATCATGGTGAAAATGTTGATCGAGAGTTATGCAATATATGTGGATCTTCACGATGGACAATACATGAAGAAGATAAGGATGACGTAATGAATGGAACAGATACATTACGGAGTACAAAGAAATTGGTAAAGGTATTGTGTTACTTTTTCTTATTCCTCGATTGAGGAGACTCTATGCATCATTGAAAATAGCTTCATTAATAAGATGGCATGATGAAGGGCATGCGAAGGATGAAATATTAAAACATCCAGTAGATAGTTTAGTATGAAAAGCATTTAATGCTAAATATTCTAATTTTGTCTTTGATATTCGCAATGTTAGGTTGGGTTTAGCTTCAGATGGCTTCAATCCATTTCAAACTCTGAATTCTACATATAGCACTTGGCCAGTTATTCTAATATAATATAATTTATCATCATGGATGTGCATGAAATAATTCTTACTTATCTTATCAATGGTTATTCCAGGTGATAAGGGTCCAAGAAATAATATTAATATTTTTCTACAACCTTTAATAGAAGAATTGAAATAGTTATGAGAGGGTGTCGATACAATTGATGCTTCTAATGGTGAAACATTTAAACTACAGGAAGCTTTGTTATAGGCTATTAATATTTTTTTATCATTTACTAATTTATCTAGCTGGAGTACAAAAGGGTGGGTTGCATGTCCTTATTGTGCAGATTCAACATATTCAATTAAGTTAAAATATAAGAAAAATTTTGTTATATGGGTCATCATCGATAGTTAGAAGCAAATCATCCATTTCGATTTTAGAAAAATTCGTTTGATGGTACCATAGAATTGGGATATGCACCTATTTCACCTTTTGGAACTAATATTTGTAGATAAATAGATGCCATCAATTACATATATAGTAAATTATCAAAGTCTTCTAAAAAAAGATGAAGGATGATCAAGAAAGGTTATCAAAAGAAGTGAATACTGGTACTATGGATGCACAGGTATTTGAAGATCCTAATAATTTTTTAAAAAATAAAAATGAGGAAGACTAACAGATAGTATCTATACATTAGCCTAGCAAACATTTATGAAAGAATAAAAGTATTTTCTTTAACTTATTATTAGAAATATAATCTTATTCGGCATAATCTTAATGTCATGCACATAGAGAAGAATGCTTGTAATAATCTACTTGGAACATTATTGAATCTTGATGGAAAGATCAAAGATAACATGAGGGCATGACTTTATTTAAAAGAATTAGATATTCAACAGGCGCTTCATCCCAAAATACTTGCTAATGATAGAATTTATTTGCCTCCTGCATTTTATACAATATCTGCTCAAGAAAAAGATAATTTTCTGATAATATTGAAAAATATAAAGTACCTTATGGATATACACTAAACATTTTACAGTGTGTACATCTAAAAGACTGAAAAGATTACTAATTTTAAAAGTCATGATAGTCATATATTGATGCAAAATATCTTTCCAATAGCTTCAAGATCATTAGTGCCTAAATAAGTTCTTGCAGTTATAATTTGGTTGTCATCATTCTTTAAGGGATTATGTTTACAAATTATTGATCCTGGAGAGCTTGATCAATTAGAGTTTTATATTACAATTACACTTTACTAGATGAAAAGGTTTTTTCTCTTGAATTTTTTACTATTATAATATATCTACTCATTCACATAGTTTTGAAAGTTAAGCTTGGTGGACTGGTATACTATAGATAGATGTATCCTATTGAGAGGTATTGTTGTCAATTTTTAACTTTTATATATTTTTAGTAGAAGTAATGCCATAATGATGTGTAAATAAATTTTTAATTTTTGAAGGTATTTTGTATGGCTGAAAGATTATGTACGAAACAGAGCCTATCCCAAGGGCTCCATTACTGAAGGATATATTGATAAAGAGTATTTGATATTTTGTTCAAAATATCTTCAAGGTTTAGAGACTGTATTTAATAGACCTCAATGGTATAGTGATTTTGTAGATAATGCAGAATTGTATAAGTTTTCTATTGCTGTTAGAATAATAGAAAAAAATGAAAGTATTATACTTGATCAGAAATCCATGAATAAGCATATCGTTATGTGTTACTTCATAGTGATATAATATCTGGCCATCCCATGTTAGTATATTTAAGGCATTTCAAGTTTAAATATCATATCTTATATAATATTTAAAATGAATAATATATATTTTATGCAACAAATTTTTAATGTCTCAATGACAAGCCAATCATAGTACTTGACCTAATCCAAGGATTATGCAGTGATGGTTAGTCAAGTTATTTTCTATATGGCTTTCAAAATAGGTTTGACATATATTTAAAGAATATATAAATAGATTTAACATCGAATAACTCATTAACATTTCTTATTATTTTTTAGGTTTCAATGATGATATAATAAAATTATTCAAATGAATTAATAGCCCTGATGCGGGACAGACCCCGATCAGGATTATTTTAAAGAAGAGTGGATCGTTGGTCGCTAGGAAACAACCTTTAGGCTAGGTTCAACCGGACCCAAATTATTTTTTTCCAAAAACTTTTATTCAAAGAAACCCCTTTTTTTTCATATTTTTCCCTCTTTTTTTACACTTTTTTTCTCACTTTTTTTTTCTACTTTATTCTAAAGTCGGCAATAGGATGGCTAACTAGGCTTTGAAAAGCATGCAAAAGGAAGGACTCCTTGCTTTCACGTTCGTGCCGGAGTTCCTTTATACTTTGATGGGCATGCAAAATAGGGGATCGATGTTGAAGGGGTAGATCCGGCAAGCTCTCGCCGGCAACGATGGCGGGGGAGGAAGATGGTGGCTCTGGAAGAGGTTGCGAGGGCCGATTCTCGGCGACGGACAATGAAGGAAGGAGACCGGGCTGCGGCTGTGCTTGGCATTAGGAGAGACGACACGGTCGAAGGAGCGGATCATGTCACCGGTGAGGCCGATGGGCACGGATGGAGATTTCATCGATTGGCAATGATTGGATGAATCTGATGGACAACTCGGGCAGAGGCAGAAGCGATCTCCTAGCAGGGTTGGTCGGTGTCTGTCTGAGGCATCGATCTGAGAAGCGGATCTCTGCACGGACGGATGGAAAGGAGAGAGCGTCGCTCTCTCGATTTGGCCGGTGGACGACTCCGGATGGGAGGAAGGGATGGAGCCAAGGAGGTGGTGGATCTGGCAGTCCTGACGAAGGTGGTGGAACCTGGGAGTTGCAGGGTGGGTTGCTTCGATTGGTTGATTTGGGAGGAGGGACGCTGTTTCGATTGACTGCAAGAGATGGCATTAGATCTTCAGTCGACGTCGGGCGGATCCGGAGAAGATTGGTGGTCAGGTGGATCCGAGGAGATGGCTCGATGGTTGATTCATAGATTGGAAGGGAGAAAGGTAACAGAGAGTGGAAAGCAGAAATAATGCAGATGAAGATGAAAAAGAAAGATGGAATGAAAAATTTAGGAAGAAAAATAAATCATGGTTGGGTTACCCACCGGGCTTCAGCGCCCACTCTTACCCAGAGCAACCATGTAGGGCATCAGCACCCTCTCCTTAACCAGGAGTTTTTGTTTTCTCTTCCCAAATATTCTTCATCTCCTTTTTTATTCGAATCATAAAATAATTAAATAAGCTAATCTGAGATATCCGATATCCTGATCTCAGATACCTCAACCTCAATCCTAATACATTCAAACTATTTATTTAAAAAAATAAACTAGTCTAATAAATCCTAAAACATCGAAGCAAAGTAATCCTAAAACAACGATAAATTCATCTGATTAAGGTGCTGCATTGGGAACCGTACTGCATCAAGATTTGTGCCTCATCGACTTCAGGATCTGGGGCTTCAGGATTTGTGCTGGGCTGGCTTCAGGCTCTGGGTTGGGTTGCTTCAGGTTCTGGGCTGGCTTCAAGTTCTGGGCTAGGCTGCTTCAGGTTCTAGGCTAGTCGATGTCCCCATCATTTCCTTGAGGTGAGGAGAACTCGACTCTATCGAGTCAGGCTTCATGATGCACATGGTCTGCAAACTAAATTTTTTTAATACAAATAATGTAATTAAAATAAAATTGACTAACCTAGCCTAACCCTCGCTCTGATACCAAAACTGATATGGCACAGACCCCGATCAGGATTATTTTAAAGAATGGTGGATCGTTAATCGCTAGGAAACAACCTTTAGGCTAGATTCAACCAGGCCCAAATTATTTTTTTCAAATTTTTTTTTCAAATAAATCCCCTTTTTTCATATTTTTTCCTCTTTTATTTCACTTTTTTTCTCATGATTTTTTTTGCTTTATTCTAAAGTTGGCAACGGGGTGGCTGACTAGGCTTTGAGAAGCATGCAGAAGGAAGGACTCCTTGCTTTCACGTTCGTGCAGGAGTTCCTTTATGCTTTGACGGGCATACGGAACAAGGGATCGACATTGAAGGACATTGAAGGGGCAGATCCGGCGGGCTCTCGCTGGCAATAGCGATGGGGGAGGAAGATGGTGGCTCTGGAAGAGGTTATAAGGGCCGGTTCTCGGTGATGAATGATGAAGGAAGGAGATCGAGCTGTGGCTACGCTCGACATTAGGAGAGACGACACGGTCAAAGGAGTGGATCATGTCGCCGGTGAGGTTGAGGGGCATGGATGGAGATTTCACTAATTGGCGATGATTGGATGAATCCGGTGGATGGCTCGGGTAGAGGCGGGCACGATCTCCTAGCAGGGTTGGCCGGCGTCTGTCCGAGGCATCGATCTGAGAGGCAGATCTCTACATGGATGGATGGAAAGGAGAGAGCGTCGCTCTCTCGGTTTGGCCGGTGGATGACTCCGGATGGGAGGAAGGGGTGAAGCCGAGGAGGTGGCGGATCTGGCAGTCCTGACGGAGGCGGTGGAACCTAGGAGTCACGGGGTGGGTTGCTTCGGTTGGTTGATCCGGGAGGAGGGATGCTATTTCGGTTGACTGCAAGAGATGGCATGAGATCTTCGATCGATGTTGGGTGGATCCGGAGAAGATTGGTGGTCAGGTGGATCCGGGGAGATGTCTTAATGGTTGATTCACAAATTGGAAGGGAGAAAGGTAACAGAGAGTAGAAAAAGGAAATAATGCAGATGAAGATGAAGAAGAAAGACGGAATGAGAAATTTATGAAGAAAAAAGAAAAATTATGGTTGGGTTACCCACCTAGGCTTCAGCGCCCACTCTTATCCAGAGTGACCATGTAGGGCATCAGCAACCTCTCCTTAACCAAGAGTTTTTGTTTTCTCTTTCCAAATATTCTTCGTCTCCTTTTTTATTCGAATCATTAAATAATTAAATAGGCTAATCTGAGATATCCGATATCCTGATCTCATATACCTCAACCTCAAGCCTAATACATTCAAACTATTTATTTAAAAAAGTAAACTAATCCATTTAGTCCTAAAACATTGAAACAAACCAATCCTAAAACAACGGTAAATTCATCTGATTGAGGTGCTACATCGGGAACCGTACTGCACCGAAATCTGTGCCTCGTCGACTTCAGGATTTGGGGCTTCAGGGTTTGGGCTGGGCTGGCTTCAGGTTCTGGGCTAGGTTGCTTCAGGTTCTGGGCTGGCTTCAGGTTTTGGGCTGGCTTCAGGTTTTGGACTAGGCTGCTTCAGATTCTAGGCTGGTCGATGTCCCCATCAAGCCCTAGCTTGAAGACCTAACAAAGTTATCAACATGTATAATGGCTTCATAATCAATGATTTTAAATTCCATACTAAAGATTATGAGAAATTTAAAAAAATACAAAATAGAAATGTTATGATGAAAGTGGATGAAAAAACTTATTATGATTCACTTAAAGATGTTTATGAGTTAGATTATTATGAAATATTTAAAGTATTATTATTTAGATATGATTGGGTAGACATAAACTCATCAAGAATTTGAAACAAGATGCAAATGGATTTATACTTATAAATTTTACAAGGTTGATACATACTGGTGTCTTGTTGAAGGATGATCCATTCATTTTTTCTTTCCAAGCTGGTCAAGTATTTTTTATACAAGATACAAAAGATAAAGATTATGCTACTATTATTAAAACAAAACCTAAGGACTTATATGATATGAGAAAGTAGCTAGAAGATGATGAAGATGACGATACTTATATGCATTCTATGCCATTCAATTTTGTACCAGTTAATGACATACATGCTACAGTATCTTTGGTTAGGATGGATTTGAAGGACATGCTATTGCTTGATGTTATTGGTATTAAATTTTTACAATGTATGCAATTTGTGGTAATTATTCTATTAAATTAATATTTATATTTATTGATTCTGACTCTGATGTAAATGATAAGTAATATGATGCCGTGCTCGTGATGATTTGCTGATTTGTAGTTCCAGCACTTACAAATAGAAACATGTACTTCTTCAACACAGCAGGCTGAGGTCGGTCCTTCTTTAGCATAGCCAGCTAAGGCCAGTAATTCTTCTTCAACATAGCAGATTGAGACCGGTCCTTTTTTTTAGTACCGGAGGCTGGGGTCGGTCCTTCCCCATAGTAGTCTACTGCAAGTCTATCATCTTTGGGGCAACATGATCCTCCCATCTATATAATAGATGATGAGCTACACGTTTAGGATAATTATTTTTTTATTTGATTTGATAAAATCTCATTACACTTCTTACTATAGTTTACTTATACATATTTTTTGTAGACAAATCTGGAAGGATTAGACCCAGACGTGGGCCCACAGTAGTACGAGATGTGTGGCAAATGCATGAGGAAGAGAATAGTAGTTGAGTGCAATAAGCTGGGACAGTTAATTAAAAAAGTCACCAGCTTATTAACTTTATTTTTAGGGACAGTTGCATGGAGGCATCAGCTATGTCCTTTGAGTTATACAAAATGGAATGATATGCTTCCGACCATAAAGTTGAGTTTTTACGAGTTGTACAGGTAAAAAATTGAATATATTTTGTACGTATTTTGCATGGTTCACATATTATGTTATGCTTTATATTCTTTTAATTATAAAACTTTGTATCGACATGGCATTAGATGATGGAGGCCTAGAAGTTTTTTTATTATTTTGTTTTCTTTTGTATCTGCACAATTATTTCTAACATTTACTTGATTTAATATTTATTTAGTTTGTAGTCCAAGTTTGTACCCCCTCCATCCTCTCATGATTTTGTATTGAAATCTCTTAACCAGAAATGGAAAGAATATAAAGCATAATTGAACAAGAAATATAAGTTACCAAGTATGACTGAGGAGCAGATAGTTAGTGCTTGTCCTTATGATATATCCTTTCATCAATGGATGGAGTTGATCCATTATTGGTTCTCTGAGAGGGGATAGGTATCTTGTAATACAATCTTTTAAGCAACTTTATTAAAATATTTGATTTATATCATACATTATACATACATACATATATATATATATATATATATATATACTTTTAAGATATAACAAGTTATTTATTTGATTTTACAGTCATATTCTAATATGGATAGAGCTGCTCGAGCAATTCTATTTGTTCCTCATACATCAGGATCTAAGAGTTATGCATGAGTCAGATAAGAGTTCGCATATTCCTTAAACTACAAACTTATATTTTTTATATTAAAATATTTATACTTTTTAATAAAACTAAGATTATGTATTGTGGATGATATATATATCATGATACTTAAACAATTTTCAAATTTGTTAGTAATATTTGCTTAAAATTATAATTTTTTCTGTAGATGGAAGAGCATTGGAGGAAATCTGGTAAGGTAGAGTTTTACTAGATAACTCATACTCACCATGATGGTACTTTTATCAGAGATGAGTCGAGAGAGTTATATATAATTATTTATTATTATTTATTTCATGCAATGATTTTAGTTTGATTTTATTAGTTATTAAGATCTAACTATTTTTTTCTAAATTAATACATGAAAGAGCTACATCTCTCATTACGGAGCGTGTCTATGAGTCTACAGCATCTATGTAGAATAGTCGTATCGAGGTCGAGATGTTCACGAAGCTAATGGGATCGGAGCACTATGGTCAAGTGAGGGGTTATGGAGTTGGAGTCACCCCCACTTAGTTATTTACGATGAGTATATATACTCGTAATGCTGCAGATGGTACTCACGATGCATATGTTCGCAGACTCGAGGAGGAAAGAGAAGATACGACGGGGTTATGTCATCGATAGAGCAGTGATGGAGACCATGA
The DNA here is from genome assembly GCA_021397845.1 of Areca catechu. Classification (NCBI taxonomy): domain Eukaryota; kingdom Viridiplantae; phylum Streptophyta; class Magnoliopsida; order Arecales; family Arecaceae; genus Areca; species Areca catechu. The sequence continues at coordinate 101,379,158 of CM038038.1, forward strand.
GAGAGCATATTAAATGGCTTACATCTATCGTAGAAATGTATGTTCCACATTTGGCAAATACATATATTATTAAAAATATATATTCTTATATAAAATTAATGACATATAATATATTATCATATATAGTTTTGCAACTTAAGCTTTTTAAATATTTCTTATAGGCTCCCGGAGCATCAGATACTCGTGGACAGGATGATGACCTTCCTCCTGTGGATCATTGACCTATACTTTTTTTATTTTATCTATATGTTTCATGTATTTTTTTATTTTGTTAAACTTTAGACAGTAATAAACTTTGTTATATTGGATTGTAATAAATTTTATAATTGGATTTTTAGTTTGGATGGAATGAAATATATATATGCATTCAACATTTATGCTTGTTATGATTTCATTGTACAGATTCAATAAAAATTTATACATATTTTTTTATTTAAATTTATTTATTTATTTATTTAAAAAATAATGTATCTACCGACACTTTAAAGCATCGATAGATAATATTATTAACGATGCTTTAAAGCATTGAAAAATTATATTTATCAACGCTTTTAAAAAGTAAATTTGTCGATGCTTTTAAAAAGTATCGATAAAAAATGGGATTTACTTTTAAGCATTGCTAAAGTAAATTTGTCGATGCTTTTAAAAAGCATCGATAAAAAATGGGATTCGGCCTGGTCAATTCCGATGCTTTATAGTATCGGTATTTTTAATTTTTCCAATACTTTTAAAAAGTATCAGGAAAAAGTGTCAGATATTTTTCTAAAATTTTTTAAAAACATCAGCAAATTTTTTTTCACGTCATCATGGTCGACATTTTTTCGAGATTTTTTGAAACATCGAGAAACATTTTGCTAATGCTTATTAGCATCGGGAGAAGTCTTTTTTAGCATCGCCTTTCAGAATCGTTGTAGTGTTGCAAGCAAAATTTTGTTGATTTTAGTTTTTGACAATTTTGATAAATTTGAGCTGGGTACTTCCTCCTACAGTAGAAAGACTTCTATTACTTGTTATAATTCATCCCTTCCTCGGTCTAAAGTGTCACTTGGGTTTAGAAGATCAATATTTATCCAAGAATTTCTTTATTCCTTTAGAAAGTTGTATGATGCCATTTTACTTGTTGTAATGTTCTTCATCAATATGGCTTGCATATATCTCCTCTTTATGGTCATCGTTCAGGTGTGGATGAATTGCATACACATATCCCCCTCGAATGTTAATTGGCGAAACAAGTATGAATGCGAACTCTCATCCTTGATGTAACTACTTTCTCATATTTCTCGTTAGAATTTTTTTTTCAATATTTAAATAGAGATCTTCAAGAAAGAAGAATGGGAGCGAGGTAATTTTTATATGTTAAATTGCTTATCACATATGCTAAGATAATTTTTATATGTTATATTGCCTACCATATCTGGTTAGCTAGAAATAAACATATATTTTATAGTACTTTCTAAAGCTCTAAGTTAACTCTAATAAAGTCTTCTCCACAAGCTTAAGAACTCAAAGGAGCTATTGCCACCAAGGAGTCTTTGATAGCAAAGAAAATCAATCTATGGCGGCTATCATCCTTTTGCTTCCTCGAGATCAACTTTGATGGAAATGTACATAATAATGGAGCTGGTGGAGAAGCCGGATTCATCAATAGACTCCTAATTTTGATTGTAGGTAGCACTGGGATATTTGATACTACTATCTCAATGGGAGAGCCATGGAGGGCACGGGAGGGGCTCATTTATGTGACCATGATGCTAACTAAAGGTAGCCAATATCATGTTGGAAGGTGATTGAAAACTATGGTTAATTGGTTATCAAATTCGGACGCCCATACTACCAAATACCCGTTTCCTTCTTCGTGACGTCTGGAGGACAAGCGTAGGCTACTAGCAAGCAGTACAACTAATTTCGGTAGCCATCTATACGGCCAATCATATTTGGAGAGTTCTTTTGAACTCCCTTTCTTGCTATTCTTATTTAATTCCAGAATTTCCCATCCTCTGACTCATGTGGAATGTATTTGTACCAAGATTATATAATGTATCCATGAAAAAAAAAATCTCAAAATGCTCATTAAAACATCCTATAACAAGCTTAGGATCACTAAGGAGCCTTCTTTATCCTACTTATGGGCCTTTGGAACCTTGGTGAACCCATTGGATTCATGAATCTGACCATATTGAGTTCCTATTTATCCACAGAGTTGGCGCACTACAATATTCCAATGTTCCTTGTATACACGAAACATTGCCGTGTTCTTTGCAACATCTACTTCATATATAACTTTCAAAACTAAATCCAAGTTTTGGAACTTATTAAATTCTTCCTTACAGAATGCGAAGAGAAAGCCACAGAAATTAAGGTGCCAGTAGGATTACTGATACCTAAACTCCAGTAGCTTTACCTAAATGGCAGTCCTCTTCCGATCAATCCCTTTATATGGGTTGGTTTATGGCTTGCAAACCTAGTTTCGCTCTCGATGATGTTCTTGTATGTTGCCATGGGTCACAGTATAATATCTAATCCATGTCTCATAGAAATGGCTCTTCTAGATGTTCCCCTCATGGCAAGTGATATAATTGCAGTCAAAGTATTCATATTAAAGAAGTTTGCTAGCATACCAATTCGAAGTTCACATTGAGCTCAAATACTGTCCGATAATATCGGTCTGAAAAAAAATAAAGATATTACTAAGATGGTAGCCCAACTAATTGACGACTCGATTAAATTCAGGAATTATTTTTGAGGTCCGTGACGATTAGGTGAGTGAGGGACCAAGATCCACTGGCACCTTGGTGACAGGGTGGGAACCTGCAGGATTTATCCTTTTTGTTTACAAAAAAAAAATATTAAAAAAAAAAAAGATAATGCAATCGACGCAACTTTGACAGACTTCCTCAGTTCATACAATCTTCCTGGTTTAAATTCATCTATCAATTCTTGGTCTGATCATGGTTCATAAAAATAAAAATGAAAAGAGGCTCGTGGATGATGGTGCACTGATGTATAGATCCAAAATAAAGCAATAGACGCATCTTTTACACTCTCTTTTTATACAATCTCCCTGGTTTAAGTTCATCTATCGAGCACAACTAGCAACCCTTGTTTTTTTAACACCAACAATAAGGAATTACCAGTGGTAAATACTTCTAAAACACCTTTTCATTGGAAAATAGAATTCCTTCAAAAAAAATAAAATAAAATAGAGGATGCAACCACTAAACTATGGTCTTGATGATGGATAAGGCTGCAACTCAAGTGACTTGGTGTGGGTCAAGGGCCAAGACAAACACAATCAGGTAACCAAATCATCCAAACCAACCTGAATCATCTAGAATCAACACAACCAGATCCAAAATTAGAAAAAAAAAAATCCATGTCTTATTTGTGTTGGGCAGGATTAGGTTGGTTTTGAGGATCACAAAACCAAAAAGAGATTTTTTTTAAAAAAAAAAGGTTGAATTGACTTGTAGAGTAGAGTTACAGCAGTGTACTTTGGAAGGATGTGATAAAACAAAAAAAAAAAAAAAAAAAATGGTGAATTACTGATTTGCCCAGTTATCACATTCCTTTGGTTAGCAATAGGAGATTTCAGGTCCAAGTATTTTATGATACATATTCAAAAAAGTAAATCTGAATAATTTTTGTATAAATAGATTTTTTTTCTTTATCTTAGAAAATGGATAAAATAATAATTTGAGTTCAAAATATCTCATCCTTCAAGCATAACTCTATCTTAATCTAAAAAAACAAGCATACATTTTTCTACTAACAGTGATCTAAATAAAGTGCAGATAAGCTCAACGGGCCAAATCATAGGTTTGATGGGATCAAATTATTCCTTTGTCCATTCATAAAGATTATAGAGGTCTTCACAAATCTTAACCATCCAAAAAATTTCTAGTTGGTCCACCTCAAACTTTTTATTTAAAAAAAAAAAAAAAAAAAGTTGGTCACGTGTAATTGTCGAAGACAAGGGCATCCTACCTTTGAAAAAAAAATAATAATAAGCATTTGGCTCATACTTTAACAAAATATTTATTATTTTTTTATTAAAAAAATAGAAAAATGATAAATTTTAGTATAGCTATTCCTGCAGGCCTCCACTCCTTCAGGTCAGATCGTGAATAATCATCTCTACTAGAAAGGGAAGAACATGAATAATCATCGCTGTAAATAATCGCCGTTGAGATTATATCTCAAATTCATGATCGGTTGATAATGAGGTAAGGCTTCTATTAAACGGATAATCGTCTTGATGGTAGATAGTGAACTCGTAATTTTTTTTTTTTTTTTTTTTTTTTGACAAAAAGCCTTGTAAATAGGTTTTGTGGTACACCAAGTCACCTTCATGTTTCCACCGTTTGGTTTTACGTACGCACAAACCTGAAGTACCAAACCACTGGTAATCAACCAAACATAAAATTAAGTCGTAACCTACGTGCCCACGGAATGCACAATCTTGTATGACCTAACCATCACTCAACGACAGCAAGATATCGACGCAAGTTCACGACACTCAACTCGGGCCCCACATTGCCTGTGAGTGGGTGTTTATTTTGGATAACTTTTTGAAGTGGGTCACTAATATTTCTTTTAATACAAAATATCAAATTAATAAAAGCCTCCCCTTCGAGCGAGAACCAGGTAACATTTCTCCGTCTTTTTGTTAGTCAAAAAAAATAATAATAATAATTTTGACTTCGAACCAAAGCAGTTAATGAACTATATCAGTTTAATGGTTAGTCTATAATACGAAATTAAAATACAATATTATAAAAATGAAAAAAAATAACTATTTGGAATAACAATTTGCATAATTAATATTAACTAAATTAGATGTAATGAAATTGTGTAGGTACATGGAGAACCAGTCCCAAAAATTCTATTTTACCGAATAAAAATGCTTTTAATCTTCTAAAAAATTATTTGAGATAAGAGGTAACGGGAGACTGCTATATTTTTAGCCGATCAAAGAAAAAACTTTTATTAATTATTGCTTAAACATAATGTAAATAATTTTAAATTTTTTTTATTATTCTAAAATTTATATTAAGAAAGAAAGATAGAAAAAAAAAGAGATCAACGTCGGGGTCTAAATACAAGGTACTCGTAGATGCATACAAATTTGTCCATACCAAACATGATTCATGAATATGTTTTTCAATCTAGCTAAGATTTTATTTCCCTCTCCCATTAATCCTCCCAGTTTGAGGCTTGATCCTGGCTTGGATGAATCACCGGTCAGTCAATGAGACTAGTACTTATGAGCCATGATTTTTCCATTAGATGGCAAATTCCTGGGTTCCCACGTTTAATTAAGATTCATCCTGCCATGGCCGTCGTTTTATTTGATGGGGACAGATTGAGACCGCGTCCCATGCCGGAAAAGTCTCGATCGGCCCCTGGGAGGAAGACTCTTGCGTGTACAATTTTTGGCTTCGGTTTTGCGTGGGGACACGAAAGCCAATTTCTTTAATATTATTTGGGTCGATCGACAGGGATGATAATTTTTATCGATCTAATAGATATCCAACTCGATGGATCCTAATAAAATAGATAAAATTCGGCCCATCTAATTTATAAATTAATATAAATTATATAAAAAAAATTGATTGGGATTTGGATCGGGTACGGATAGTAGTACGTCCCGATCCAAACTCGATCCATTTATATATAAAAAAAAATTTATCTATAAAAATGTTTAAGTAAATTAAATATGGAACGGATATATCCGATTCGACCCGATCTATTTAGTTTCTAAATAAACCGAGTTTTATGAGACCGGGTATACCCGACTCGATCTACGTGTGATCTTTTTATACATGATCCGATCCAAAATGGATATGAAACTTATGAAATGAATAATTTTTAATAGAATGGATATAAATTTTGGATGATCCAATCCGAATCCGACCTGTTACCCTTCCTAACCTACGAGATTACGATCGTTAAATTGCCACCTCTTAAGCAAGCGATGGACCTTTTTCCTTAGGAAAAAAAAAAAAAACTCTAGCAACAAGGAGCAGGTCCAGGTTTTTTTTTAAAAAAAAAACAAAATTTGGCAGCATGGGATGACCAGCAAAGCTTTTTTTAAAATATATATATATATATAACCATTACAATATCTAAACCTTCATTTAATCCGTTTCATCCTGATTCAAATCTTATATACGAGGATGACAGGATCGCAATCATTACCAGCTAAACTATGATCTTGGTCACCGATAAAAATCAAAAAAGTTTATTAAAAAAATAAGAAACTAAATAAGACGGTAATTAAAACAATTGTAATCCGCCATGCAATACTTTGAGGTTTGAAAAATCTGAGATCTTGGTTGTCATTTTAGTAAAAGTGGATTCAAGCACGTAATGCTTGGTTTTTCTTTTATGATAGTAGTATATTATGTTTGGTTACTTGGTAGACAAAAAATAAATAAATATATATCAAAATATTTTTTAAAATAAAAAATAATCTAAAAATAATATATATTTTTTAAAAAAATAAAATTTTTAAATTTTTAAATAGTTATGCATCTATCTGATAACATTTATATTATGAGTATCCTTGGTTGGTAGAAGTTGGACTCTAAAATAAGAATGAGAATAAGAATTAGAATGGTTGGCCCTATTTTAACTATTTAGTCGAGAAGAGTTTTGCTCGTGTTTTAATTGTGAAACGAAATAAAAATGCCTAATCTCTTAAAATCTAATCCATATTTTTTTAATATTTTAATCCTATTTTGATTTTTAATCTAACCATGAATCAAATACGTAGAGGGTAATCATCAACCAAACACATTAAAAAATAGTACGAGTCCTTTTGATAGATGGATTGCTGTTTTATAGGTGCACTCTTGAATTGAGTCGAATTCCAAACTTAAATGGAATGCTCACGAAATAGAAAGCATGGGACCATTTAAAGGACATCGAACGTTTGGACCTTCTCTTCAATTTATTGTTGAGAGGGTACTCATCTTTCTTCTTAAAAAACTAATTACCAAGTTTAGTGATTGAACTTGAAGCTGTGACAACAAAAAAAAAAAGAAAATCCCAAGAGACCAAAGAACCTAAAAATGTTTATAATTTTTTTATTTAAATATTTCAGCTAAAAATAATTTAAGTTCCTTCCAACAATAAAAAAAAAAAAAAAAAAAGGCTTCAAGTCAAGCTGCCAAACTAGATAGAAGGAATATTCATTAAAAAAAAGAACGTCACCTAATCATATTTTTAATTCACTTTCCGTGCATACAGCATGACTAGTTGTTACCCAGAACAATAAAGGAAAGGAGTATTCTTTCATCGAAGTCAACTAAAAATAATCTGGCCACTGGCCGTTATATTATAATTACTCACAGGAGTTAGTTATGGCCATTCTACCACGACCGTTACGATGGCTAGCGATGGTCTCATCCCATTTTCTTTATATTTTATCAAAAAAATAAAAAAAATATTGATTCTAAAAAAGTTATTGTGGAGAATAATTTTATAATATATAATTTTAATTATCTAATAAAAAATTATCATATTATTTTAAATATTTTTTATTCAAAATAATAAAAATATTAATTAACCAACCCTAATTAATTTGATGATAATATATTAATTTTTTATAAATATTTTAGATATTTATGATAAACCATTCTGATCAATAATTTTTCTATCCGTATCGATTTTTTTTTTTTATGAATAAAAGAGGGAGGAGTTGGATCCGGGCACGACGATCCCAGACGTCTCCAATCCAGTCAGAAAATATTTGATACGTGATATAATTTATTATATATATTTTAATTTTTTCATTATCATCTGTCAACATAAATTCAAATTATTTTATTATTATTATTATTTTTAATTTTATTTATGGATTTTTTTTTTATTTTTTTTTTACCCACGGATCGGCCTTTACATGGAAAAAAAAACACTGCGTCGCTTAAAGTAAAAAGCACGCCTCTTTGGTAAAGAGCGCCGGTCTCCGCGGTCCCAAGCGTGGTTTCACCTGAGAACGTATGGCGAGGCGCTAGGCTTGAACCATGAGTCCGCACCTCGGAGCCGGACATTCCCACCGGTACTCGCTCTCGATCCAAGGGAATATCTAGCTTGGTATCTTTCTGGCTCTTGCTCCTCCGCTTCGTCTCCTTGGAATCCTCGGAGACCAAAAGGAGGAGAATAAATTCCGCTCCTTTTCCTCCCTCTTTTTCTGCCGTCGATGGCCGCGTTGGATCTCCGCCTTTTGTTGCTCTTTTGCTCGTGGGTTCTAATGGCGGGCTCCGCCGCGTGCCAGGGGCCGCCGGGGCTCAGCTACGTCGTCTCGAGCTACTCGCGCGGCAAGACCTGGCTCAGGCCCTACTCCTGGACTTACTTGCGAGGTAGGTGGGGGCGGTCTTTCTCGGCTTCTTTTGGAAAATCTTGGGGTGTTTCTTGTTCTGATCTTGGCTGGTTGTTTGAGATAAAAGATCAGATTTTGATGAATTTTTGGTCACCGATATAGGATTGTGATGATTTTTTTTTTTTTTTTTTTTTTGGTGGGGGATATAAAGATCAAATTTTGATGTCTTTTTTTGGTATAAATATTGAGAGTCTATTGTTGGCATTTGTAACCGAGGTGCTTGTAAATCTGTCTGACGATATAGATTTTTATTTTTTATTTTTTTTCGCTCTAATGGCCTGCTACGTCGCATGCCAGGGACGCAGCGGCCTAGCTCTGAGCTGTCGAGCTATAGGGGCTGCGACACCATGTCACTGGAGTTACTGGAGTGGTGGGCAGGGACGTCTTTTAGGGTTTTTAGAGGAGAATCTTTGGATTCCTCCTCTTACAAACTTGGTTTGTTTTGTTTAAGATAAAAGATCAAATCTTTTTGGTTTTCTGGGGTATAAGTTTTATGGTTATTTCTCTTATAATTGGTAATCGAGATGCCTAAAATCGACGGAATGTTTGGTAGTGGGTCAAAAAATTTAGTTCTTGCGTTTTGCAGCGCTCTGAAAATTTAATATTGGGTCTCTATACCTTTCACTTTAATTAGGTTGGTTTATTTTATTCCAAAATTGAGTTTTGAGAAAATTCTGAGCTGGACTGTTTCATGCTTCTGGTCATCTCTTCTGCTCTGATCATTTTTATCTGATTTCAAGAGTGGCTTTTGGTGGAAGTTGCACCGCTTGATGTCTACGCCATCTACTGAATTGAAAGTTTGAGTGTATTTTAGTTCCTTTTCTGGTGATTCTATGTCAAAAATTATCAGCATTCTAGTGATCAAATTATTGGCTTTTGAGGATGAATTAAGCGTCCACATCAAAATGAATTATTTGTTTGGGTCCTTTTATATTGCTAATATAGATGTCATACTTGAAATCCATCAAAGCCCATCACCAAATGACACTTCATCTTTGGGGAATTGCGTTATTTTTTCTGTTTGGGAAAGAAACACGATTGTTACTCGGGGAGTGTTTTTGTGGTTTCTTATACATTTTCAACTTTCTATAGTTTAGTATTGTTTGGACTTTGGTCTGCTTCTCTGTTTTTGAAATAAACTCTTTGCACTTTTTGGAATGTGACTTGCATATTCTGCTGTAACCCTCTTTCAACATAGTTTTGCGGGTTTGGTGCGAAAGTGAAAACTATACTTTCCGAGTTCACTGTGAAATAGTTATGTCCTCAAATGGTAGTTTGTAGGGAAATAACATATTTTATGATTTTTCTTTGATGATTTGTGAAGAAAATATCTGCTTGTTGCTTACAGTGAGATGGAATATGACTCAATTTTCCAGTCAGAATTAATTTTGGGCTCTGTGATGTGGGCAGTTTGATTTCTGTTTTGATTCTTTAGTATTGTTCATATAATAGATTCTCTCCAAGGCCTAAAGGCAAACAAACCTTCATTACATACTGTTGTATATGTCCTTTTGATACTGAATCCTCAGTTTTGTGGGTAGCTATGTCATATAATTGTGCCAAAATCCTATCTCTGCATTTAACCAGTGCATCTAGTTTTAATAACTTAGGTACACCTGTTCATTAACGTTCATAAGGGTTTTGTTTATCTATGAGTTTAAACTTTTTAATGAATAAAATTGATTTTGGACATCACTTTGCTTTATATCCATCTTTGTTTAAGTCAGT